>CM060270.1:25466176-25485924 GCA_030684275.1 Acipenser oxyrinchus oxyrinchus
TATATATATATATATATATATATATATATATATATATATATATATATATATATATATATATATATATATACAGTACTGTGCAAAAGTTTTAGGCAGGTATGAAAAATGCTGTAAAGTAAGAATGCTTTCAAAAATAGACATGTTAATAGATTATATTTATCAATTAACTAGATGCAAAGTGAGTGAACAGAAGAAAAATCTACATCAAATCCATATTTGGTGTGACCACCCTGTGCCTTCAAAACAGCATCAAGCATCAATTCTTCTAGGTACACTTGCACACAGTTTTTGAAGGAACTCGCAGGTAGGTTGGCCCAAACATCTTGGAGAACTAACCACAGTTCTTCTGTGGATTTAGGCAGCCTCAGTTGCTTCTCTCTCTTCATGTAATCCCAGACAGACTCGATGATGTTGAGATCAGGGCTCTGTGGGGCCATACCATCACTTCCAGGACTCCTTGTTCTTCTTTACGCTGAAGATAGTTCTTAATGACTTTCGCTGTATGTTTGGGGTCGTTGTCATGCTGCAGAATAAATTTGGGGCCAATCAGATGCCTCCCTGATGGTATTGCATGATGGATAAGTATCTGCCTGTACTTCTCAGCACTGAGGAGACCATTAATTCTGACCAAATCCCCAACTCCATTTGCAGAAATGCAGCCCCAAACTTGCAAGGAACCTCCACCATGCTTCACTGTTGCCTGCAGACACTCATTCGTGTACCGCTCTCCAGCCCTTCGCGAACAAACTGCCTTCTGCTACAGCCAAATATTTCAAATTTTGACTCATCAGTCCAGAGCACCTGCTGCCATTTTTCTGCACCCCAGTTCCTGTGTTTTCGTGCATAGTTGAGTCGCTTGGCCTTGTTTCCACGCCGGAGGTATGGCTTTTTGGCCGCAAGTCTTCCATGAAGGCCACTTCTGACCAGACTTCTCCGGACAGTAGATGGGTGTACCAGGGTCCCACTGTTTTCTGCCAATTCTGAGCTGATGGCACTGCTGGACATCTTCCGACATGAAGGGAAGTAAGCATGATGTGTCTTTCATCTGCTGCAGTAAGTTTCAAAAGAGCTTGGACAGCACATCTGGAAACCCCTGTCTGCCTTGAAATTTCTGCCTGGGAGAGACCTTGCTGATGCAGTATAACTACCTTGTGTCTTGTTGCTGTGCTCAGTCTTGCCATGGTGTATGACTTTTGACAGTAAACTGTCTTCAGCAACCTCACCTTGTTAGCTGAGTTTGGCTGTTCCTCACCCAGTTTTATTCCTCCTACACAGCTGTTTCTGTTTCAGTTAATGATTGTGTTTCAACCTACATATTGAATTGATGATCATTAGCACCTGTTTGGTATAATTGTTTAATCATACACCTGACTATATGCCTACAAAATCCTGACTTTGTTCAAGTGTACCTAGAAGAATTGATGCTGTTTTGAAGGCAAAGGGTGGTCACACCAAATATGGATTTGATTTAGATTTTTCTTCTGTTCACTCACTTTGCATTTAGTTCATTGATAAATATAATCTATTAACATGTCTATTTTGAAAGCATTCTTACTTTACAACATTTTTTCACACCTGCCTAAAACTTTTGCACAGTACTGTATATATATATATATATATATATATATATATATATATATATATATATATATATATATATATATATATATATATATATATAAACATCACTTTATCATTTGTGTCTGTGTGTCACTGTTATATATATTGGAGACAAGACTATTTAATCCACACTAAAACTCTGTGTGTGTGTATATATATATATTTATATAATGTATGTACAGTGTGTGTGTGAATGTAAACATACACACAGAATTCAAAACAGCAAACAGCTCTGTATGCAAGGAGAATCGGGATCCAACAGGACACTCGATCACTAGAAATGCCTGAACGTATAGAACAGTAAGATCGCTTGAGATTAACTTTACTTCCAGACAGCTGAGTGCATACTGCAGGGCTCTGTGCACCTCGAGACAGTCTGTATGCTGCTGCAGTGTTACTCAATCTGCAGCAGGGGGTGCTGTTCTGTTAAAAACACACTTAAACACTGATAGCGTTCTGTATTAAATAGTTCCAGACAGCTGAGTGCATACTGCAGGGCTCTGTGCACCTAGAGACAGTCTGTATGCTGCTGCAGTGTTACTCAATCTGCAGCAGGGGGTGCTGTTCTGTTAAAAACACACTTAAACACTGATAGCGTTCTGTATTAAATAGTTCCAGACAGCTGAGTGCATACTGCAGGGCTCTGTGCACCTCGAGACAGTCTGTATGCTGCTGCAGTGTTACTCAATCTGCAGCAGGGGGTGCTGTTCTGTTAAAAACACACTTAAACACTGATAGCGTTCTGTATTAAATAGTTCTGCAACGTCACCACAAATATGACGACTGTATTATTATTATTATTATTATTATTATCGTTATCGTTATCATTGTCATTATCGTTATTGTTATTATTATTGTCATTATTGTAGTGCTGTTATAATAAACTGGGTGCACTCGACAATGCCTGCACTTTGCACCCTCCACGCATAACAAATACAAAGCTGCACGTTTACAGGAATCTCCCTGCTGTGCTGAGCAATCTATCCAGTGACGAGAGAAACCCGGCGGGCAGGCAGACCGCTCGGGAGAGCGAGACACGGGGGGGAAAGGGGGGGTGCCGCTCTCTGATTGGTCTGACTCAGGATCAAAGCTTTGGTTTCTTGGAAAGTACTTGGAAAACCATTAATAGCACTTCTTACGAAACAGCTGAGCAGGTGCCAAATACAAAGCAAAACACAGGAGGCGGGGGAGCTAAATGAATATTTACGAGAAATGAAGCCTTGCGCAGCTCAGTGCGCGGAGATTGACACCCACACTGCTGTTAATAGTACAGGGTGCAGCTCAGCAAGGTTCAGGTAGAGCTGGATGGCTCGCTCAGCTGCGCCGCGCCGTGACGTCATGCCATGCAGTTCTAGGAACCCGATTCCTGGAACGACTCTGATCAGAAGAGTCAGACCCTGACGAGTCTGTCGCGCTCTTTCCTCGGATGAAAAAAGTGTTATAACCACAAATAACTGTGTCACCCCCGCGCACCCGCTCCCTGTCTCTGCGTTCGTGCGCTGAGACTCACCCAAGAGAGATTTTATTTCGTTTATTTGTCTTTAGGGACGCTAGCCTCTGTTTCGCGTTCCTCGGATATTTAATTTAGTTGTGCGCGCTGCTTGAACACTTTCAGAAGACGGGAATTTGATCTGCTGGAGGTTGAATTTTGAATATTGCCTTTGGAGAAAAGGAAAAGAAAAAAACAATTAGAGACAAAAGTATCCAGGACATTGTTTCCCTGAAGGATTTGTAAACGGAACCTGTCATGATCCTCTGTGTTCAGAGGTAAGTCTCTCCTACTTCATTAATAGCCAGTGTAACCGCACTGTGTGTGTGTGTGTCTGAACTATCCTTTTTTAAAATGAAGTGATATTATTTGTACATCATTCAAGAGCTTTATACTCAAACACATGTTGTTGTTGTTGTTATTATTATTATTATTATTATTATTATTATTATTATTATTATTATTATTATTATTATTACTGTTATTATTATTATTATTATTATTATTATTATTATTATTACTGTTATTATTATTATTATTATTATTATTATTATTATTATTATTGTTGTTGTTGTTTATTATTACTGTTGTTGGCGTTGCTTTGCGCAGGTTTTACCTCGTTTACCTCGTTCGTGTTGTGCTCCTGTGTTTTGTCTTCAGTTGTCACACACATTTTTATCGCACCACAAAACCAGACTGGCCACATTTATTGGCGTGTCAGCGTCCCCTTACCTTAGCATGTACAGAGCGGTCACATACATGTGTCATGCAGTGCTAAGCCACACCTCATGAGGCCTGTATGCTCGTTGCATCTGGGCATCCTGGAAAAGTTTTTATTTTGAAAACCAAACAGACTGAAGGCCAGTTGAATGCAGCATATTGTACTGGTTATAGATTTCATTACACTGTATAACTGTGTTTTACACTGGAGTCTATGTAGTGTTCTAACTCTCTCTCTCTCTCTCTCTCTCTCTCTCTCTCTCTCTCTGTATTATATTCCAGCCCCAGACCCCTGCTCCCACAGATGCCGGAGATGCTGAGCCATGCGGAGAGGAGGGAGGGCTCCATCACCTGCCAGGACCCCCACTCGACCTTCCCGCCCCCAGCCTCCCCTTCTGCCTGAAGAGCCCCCAGAGTGTGGGGCCCCAGCGACGATCTGCGCTGCATTACTGAGACCCTGGGACACCTCAACACCTCAGGTAGCTGTCTTTCTGCCCTGCGTGTGGCTGGCACAGCGACCCCTCCACCTTCCCTGACGCATATTTTTCTAAAACGAAGGCACGTGAACTGAGAACTTTCTGTAAGCCAGCGTGGCATCAGATACTTCTTGTGTTTCTTACAAAACTGCACATTCCAGACGTCCTGGGTGTAGCTCTGGCAGTGCAGCACAGTTGAGATTTCTGGGATTATTTTCTTAGCTAGTCTCTTCAAGATTAAAGGGATACACGTCTGGTTTCACAGTCATCTCAAACATATTTTTTTTGGTCAGTTTGACCAAAGTCCAGTTCACCCCGATTTCTGTAAACTAATACCAGCCAGTTAGCACACTTGAGCACACACACACAGTATGGCAGGATCTTACTTTCCCTGCTCAATGTAATATGGAGCACAGCTGGAGCTAAAGCACTGCAGCATTGTGATGTCATGTTAGAGCTCTACTCATTCATTCCAATGGAGATCAGTACATATTAACAGACAGTGTCAGTGGCAAGCTGATACACAAGCGCTTGGTCTGTGTAGCCGTGTGTCTGAAGGTAGGGAATAAACAGCACACGGTACAGCCTGACTCTGTGTTGTGATAAAGCACAGGGAGCCCCGGAACGCTGATTCAAAGCAACACTGAGGGTCCCTTGCTAACCCTCCCTCTCCCTCTCTCCTCCGCTCTGCAGGCTGGTACTGGGTGCGATCACAGCCAGCGAGGCGAGGGCTGAGCTCCAGCGGGCCGAGGAGGGCACGCTCCTGGTGCGGGACAGCAGCCACCCCTGTACATGCTGACCCTGTCCGTGAAGACCAACCGGGGGCCGACCAACGTGCGCATTGAGTACAGCCAGGGGAACTTCCGACTGGACTCCAGCTGCCTGGTCAAGCCGCGCGTCCTGGCCTTCCCGGGCGTGCTGAGCCTCGTCCAGCACTACGTGGACTCCTGCGTGGGGGCGGCGGAGAGGGTGGAGGGTCCTCCAGCGGTGGACGATCTCCCCGAGCACAAAGACAGCGCCGTGCTGCTCAAGCTGGTCCGGCCGCTGCACCGCAGAGACGCCTTCCCCTCCCTCCTGCACCTCTCACGCCTGGCCATCAACAGACTGACCGCCAGCCCCGAGCAGCTGCCCCTGCCCAGGAGAGTGCAGGAGTACCTGCAGGTGTATCCCTTCCCACTGTGAGCCGAGCGCAGGCAGAGCTGAGAAACACGAGGGGCCACCAGCCTGCTCCGCTGCAGTGTGAGTGAGGGGGTGGAGTTTACAAGGACCACACCTGCCCCCTAACTACTGACAAACACGGAACTTCTTCCAAGTGGAAGGTCACTGCCGGATGGCCAATCGCAGGCTGGGGATCAAAAGGGGCGTGGTTACAAGGACTGATCATGCCCATGGAGGAGGAGCGCAGCCCTCCCGCCCAATCGGTACGAGGGATGGTTTTTATAAAGACAGACTTTACCCCTAGCTGTCCTGTTTGACTGGCCCTGGTTTGGGCAAAAGCACTTTCCGGAACTATGTTTATGTTTTTAACTAACTGAGATTGCTGACATTTTGTTATAAAATAGGTGCTGACCTGTAAATATGGAATAAATAAATAAATACATTTTTTTGTTGTTGCAAAACTGCTTGTTATGTTTGAGTTTGGGAGTCCTATTCTATATGCATGCAGGTTTATACCAGTCAAGTCCTGCTGTTTCTGAATGGAGAAAAACATAAACAAGACCATCAAAATGTTAGTTTCCAGGGAAACTAGCTTCCCAGTGTGAAAGGGGGATGTGAAATATCACACAGGCCTCTGTTTCAGTCGCCGCTTCCCAGTGTGAAAGGGGTGATGTGAAATATCACACAGGCCTCTGTTTCAGTCAGCTGCTGCCCAGTGTGAAAGGGGGATGTGAAATATCACACAGGCCTCTGTTTCAGTCGCCGCTTCCCAGTGTGAAAGGGGTGATGTGAAATATCACACAGGCCTCTGTTTCAGTCGCCAGCTTCCCAGTGTGAAAGGGGATGTGAAATATCACACAGGCTTCCCAGTGTGAAAGGGGGATGTGAAATATCACACAGGCCTCTATTTCAGTCGCTCGCTTCCCAGTGTGAAAGGGGGATGTGAAATGCACTCTGCAGCTCTTCAGTTATTCAGGATCCTAGGTCCTGGGCAAGTCCGCCCCCTCCTCTACCTCTTTGTTCTCTCTCTTCCTGGAAGCCGCAGGCTCTATTTAATTGCTCTGCTGGTTCTTGGAATCCTCTGCCTGCCCACTGCCCTCCCTTTTCCTGGGATCAGCTCTGAGCTCTTCATCCCCCTCTTCCCTGAATCACGAGCAGCAATAAAACAGCTTAACCCTGACACCCGCCAGAGACAAAAACAAGCATGATTTTATTGCTTTACACCCATGCCTTATACAGCTTTACCAGGGGACAATTGAATATGCTGTTGGTGTCGCTGGTCTCAGTATTTACAGTCTCAGTGAATATGTTGTTGAGGTCGCTGGTCTCAGTATTTACAGTCTCAGTGAATATGCTGTTGGTGTCGCTGGTCTCAGTATTTACAGTCTCAGTGAATATGTTGTTGAGGTCGCTGGTCTCAGTATTTACAGTCTCAGTGAATATGTTGTTGGTGTCGCTGGTCTCAGTATTTACAGTCTCAGTGAATATGCTGTTGGTGTCGCTGGTCTCAGTATTTACAGTCTCAGTGAATATGTTGTTGAGGTCGCTGGTCTCAGTATTTACAGTCTCAGTGAATATGTTGTTGAGGTCGCTGGTCTCAGTATTTACAGTCTCAGTGAATATGTTGTTGAGGTCGCTGGTCTCAGTATTTACAGTCTCAGTGAATATGTTATTGAGGTCGCTGGTCTCAGTATTTACAGTCTCAGTGAATATGTTGTTGAGGTCGCTGGTCTCAGTATTTACAGTCTCAGTGAATATGTTGTTGAGGTCGCTGGTCTCAGTATTTACAGTCTCAGTGAATATGTTGTTGGTGTCGCTGGTCTCAGTATTTACAGTCTCGTGAATATGCTGTTGGTGTCGCTGGTCTCAGTATTTACAGTCTCAGTGAATATGTTGTTGAGGTCGCTGGTCTCAGTATTTACAGTCTCAGTGAATATGTTGTTGAGGTCGCTGGTCTCAGTATTTACAGTCTCAGTGAATATGTTGTTGAGGTTGCTGGTCTCAGTATTTACAGTCTCAGTGAATATGTTGTTGAGGTCGCTGGTCTCAGTATTTACAGTCTCAGTGAATATGTTGTTGAGGTCGCTGGTCTCAGTATTTACAGTCTCGGTGAATATGTTGTTGGTGTCGCTGGTCTCAGTATTTACAGTCTCAGTGAATATGTTGTTGAGGTCGCTGGTCTCAGTATTTACAGTCTCAGTGAATATGCTGTTGAGGTCGCTGGTCTCAGTATTTACAGTCTCAGTGAATATGTTGTTGGTGTCGCTGGTCTCAGTATTTACAGTCTCGGTGAATATGCTGTTGAGGTCGCTGGTCTCAGTATTTACAGTCTCAGTGAATATGCTGTTGAGGTCGCTGGTCTCAGTATTTACAGTCTCGGTGAATATGTTGTTGGTGTCGCTGGTCTCAGTATTTACAGTCTCAGTGAATATGTTGTTGAGGTCGCTGGTCTCAGTATTTACAGTCTCGGTGAATATGTTGTTGGTGTCGCTGGTCTCAGTATTTACAGTCTCAGTGAATATGTTGTTGGTGTCGCTGGTCTCAGTATTTACAGTCTCAGTGAATATGCTGTTGGTGTCGCTGGTCTCAGTATTTACAGTCTCAGTGAATATGTTGTTGAGGTTGCTGGTCTCAGTATTTACAGTCTCAGTGAATATGTTGTTGAGGTCGCTGGTCTCAGTATTTACAGTCTCAGTGAATATGTTGTTGAGGTCGCTGGTCTCAGTATTTACAGTCTCAGTGAATATTTTGTTGGGGTCGCATCTTTACACTCTGCAGGCCCGCCATGCAGCCAACCCAGAGCTACAGCATCGCAGGACAACGCAGCCCTGGGCAGCTTACAGGCAAGCCCGCAGGTTCCCTGCCAGTCCACAGGGGTCACTGGTGCGCGGTGAGCCGAGGACACCCTGGCCGACCTAAGCCCTCCCCACCCAGGCGACGCTCGGCCAATTGTGCGCCACCCCCTGGGAGCTCCCGTTCCACGGTCGGCTGTGGAATACCCTGGACTCGAACCAGCAACCTCCAGGCTATAGGGCACATCCTGCAGTCCACGCAGAGCGACTTTACCGGAGCTTCTTAACCACTATGCAAAAGAGTCGGGCTCGTCTGCATTCATGGTTTTAGAGCTTTTAACCTCATGTCACTGACAGGGGGGACAGAATCCACCACGGCAGTGCAGCACACAGAACCGATTCCATCGAACAGAGTAAGAAATGCTGGGAATGTGAAAAGACCATTCATTGTGCTTGACTCTCGGATGAACTCGGAGACCCAACTTATATCAAGCCCTGTGTCTCCGTAGCAGCCTGGAGATTCGCCCGGCCATTCTGTCATTGAAGCTGAATGCAGGATAGATTCCAGAAAAATAAATCACTCTGTAGAGATGAATACCAAAAAGATTGCCAGCTCAAACTCTGGGCTGTAGAGGTATGTTAAGAGCCCTGGCAGATATTGTTTATCTGGTATTCTTGAACCTTAGAGAGAGGTGCATTGTATCCACTGTCTAACCCCCTCCCAGCCCTACAGCTTCACAGGCAAGAGAAACCAAGAGAGCAGAGAGTTGCTGAACAGTGTAACACACCGCTGTGTGCATTGCTGTTCACTGCTTGAGATAACCAGGAGGTCCCCGGTTCAAATCCCACCTCAGCCACTGACTCATTGTGTGACCCTGAGCAAGTCACTTCACCTCCTTGTGCTCCGTCTTTCGGGTGAGATGTAGTTGTAAGTGACTCTGCAGCTGATGCATAGTTCACACACCCGAGTCTCTGTAAGTCACCTTGGATAAAGGCTTCTGCTAAATAAACAAATAATAATAATCACACAGCTTCATGTCTGAATCAGCTGCAGCCACAGCTTTGTGCTGCTGTGATCCTCCTTTCTGTGGAGCTCTAACTGCGCTTCATTTTATGAAAGTGTAAAGTGAAAACATGCTGGTTTTAATGTGCTTTTAGAAACACGCCGGGCAGGTTTCCAGGAACACAGTCATGCTGGCTTTCCAGAGGACTTGGCAGCTTCGGAAAAAAAACAAAAAAAGAGTCTGATGATCCGTTCGAGCTTTTCAAGGAATTGATTGATTCGAAAAACTGAAAAAAAAAAGCCAGATCAGTTACACAGGAAAAAAAGAAAAGGAAGTGAAATAGAGAAGTGGTGACGAGCTCAAAGTCATCTTTCAAACTGGAAGCTCGTTCCTTTGCTTTCAAGTTTTCTTTGCTGTAGTCTCAGATGTGCGGTTTTGTTACATTTTGATTCACAGTGCAGTTACTTGGGGAAGGCTGATAAAACTGGGAGAATTTGAATATCCTTACAGAAAAAAGAATACCAGAAGATTCCTCCAGGATAACTTCTAGGACTGTGTAGCATTGTGTGTTGTAAACCGGCCGGCATTCACGGTCGTTCGTTGCCCCTTTTAAAATACTGACCCAGACACAGAAATTAATTCTCACCCTCGCAAACGGGCTCTTCACACAGCAGCTCTGAGCAGGCTGGCTGCTTTCTTTTTATACCTGGCAGCTGGCCTCAATTTACAATAACAAGGCCAACTGCCAGAACAATTAACACATGAAAATTAAACAATTAACAATTAAACTAAACAAATGTCCCTACGCACATGTTTTTTGCAGGGAGGATTTAACCCCCTCCCTGCTGTCTTACGGTGTGTGTGTGTGTGTGTGTGTGGGGGGGGCTCCTATAGGAAAACTAGAAATCATATAACAACATGTGTATAATAAATCACAGTGAACACAACTTTCAAAGTACATATGCCTTTCTGTATGCACTTCACACACTGAACTATCAGACCCAATGGAACTGGATACAGACTCCACATGCGAGAGAGAGACAGAGAGCGAGACAGAAAGAGAGAGAGAGAGACAGAGAGCGAGACAGAAAGAGAGAGAGAGAGAGAGACAAGAGAGCGAGACAGAAAGAGAGAGACAGTGACAGAGAGAGAGAGAGAGAGAGACAGAGACAGTGACAGAGAGTGACTGTGCTGGAGATGTAGAGGAGGGGGGCAGCCCAGGAAAACCAATCCCTCCCCGCCCGGGCACATATCTACATATCTAGAAAGGGTTTTCTTAGAAGTCTGATAACGATCAACGAGGTCACACCCTCGGACAGCCAATCAGACTGCTCCCCCCTCGGTAATCAGACCACAGTGTGAGGAGCCTCTGTCTACCTGGAACTAAAGCTGAAATTATGGGATGTTTCTGTCTGTGTGGGTTATGAACTTCGTCATGGTGATCGTGGAAAACTTCACATGGAGTCTTTCTTGGTAAACACAGGTTTTGAGAAAACAATACATTTAAGAACAGAAATAAAAGCATGACACTACAGCCAGTTCCTCCCCCTGTTCAAAAAGCTGGCTTGCAGACGCCTCGCTCTCTCCAGCAAATCAACGCAGAAACGTCTCAAGCACCAGCATGCAGCCGACACCCACAGAGAAGCAGGCAGTGCTTCAGCTCAGCGGTCAGCAATCATGTGCATTGCAATGAACACAGAGCACGACAGAGGCTTACTGAATTCATAGGTAAAGCAAACCACAGCGATTCAAGCTAAAAACACAAACCGCAAGAAACCCTACAACTGACATCAGTGCATCACAACAGGAAGAGGAGTCGGGGGATGAATGGGTTTGCAATTTGTCTTTGTTTGCATGGAGCATTTGTTTCCTCTCGTCTCTCCCACACACACACACACACACACACACACACTCGCAAGTCCTTTTGCTTTTCTGACAGGAGCTTTGTGTGTGTTAGTAATGTATTCTTTCAGCACAAAGTAGCTCTACAGAAACTAAGAAAGCTCATTTAATACAGAAAAATACATACATTGTGTGTTTAGGGCTCAAGAGCCCTGCGCTGGACAGCCGTGCTGTAAAACACACAGAGACACAGGGCAGCCCTGCTGTAAAACACACAGAGACACAGGACAGCCCTGCTGTAAAACACACAGAGACACAGGACAGCCCTGCTGTAAAACACACAGAGACACAGGACAGCCCTGCTGTAAAACACACAGAGACACAGGACAGCCCTGCTGTAAAACACACAGAGACACAGGGCAGCCCTGCTGTAAAACACACAGAGACACAGGACAGCCCTGCTGTAAAACACAGAGACACAGGACAGCCCTGCTGTAAAACACACAGAGACACAGGGCAGCCCTGCTGTAACACACAGAGACACAGGGCAGCCCTGCTGTAAAACACACAGAGACACAGGGCAGCCCTGCTGTAAAACACACAGAGACACAGGACAGCCCTGCTGTAAAACACACAGAGACACAGGGCAGCCCTGCTGTAAAACACACAGAGACACAGGACAGCCCTGCTGTAAAACACACAGAGACACAGGACAGCCCTGCTGTAAAACACAGAGACACAGGACAGCCCTGCTGTAAAACACACAGAGACACAGGACAGCCCTGCTGTAAAACACACAGAGACACAGGACAGCCCTGCTGTAAAACACACAGAGACACAGGACAGCCCTGCTGTAAAACACACAGAGACACAGGACAGCCCTGCTGTAAAACACACAGAGACACAGGACAGCCCTGCTGTAAAACACACAGAGACACAGGACAGCCCTGCTGTAAAACACACAGAGACACAGGACAGCCCTGCTGTAAAACACACAGAGACACAGGACAGCCCTGCACACACTTCATGTCATTTTCAAACAGGGTTTTCTCTGAAGAATGCACTTTCCTCAGCAGATGGAAGGAGGCAGTCTTTGGGGTTCAACACACTGGCAGTGAATGATCTGTGAGGAGATGCCATGCGATCTGTGTCAGTCGGAGCCCCAGCGTGTCATCCTTGGGTTCAGCATTCTGGAGCAGTTTTCTGGAGGACGCAGAATCGAGACCTGTTCAAAGAACGAAGAAGAAGATTCATAACTCCACCAAGAAACTAATTACTAAGCCTGCAGGTAACTGGCTGGCGTCAGTTTGCTAAACTATGTATGAAAAGTAAAAACAAGCAAACAAAAGAGAAGAATTTGTAATGGTTAAAGAACAGCAGAAGTGAACATGATGGCGACCTCCCTGTGATGCACACTGCCATGTCCCTGTGTGTGTGTGTGTGTGTGTACCTGCCTGTGCAGTCCCTGTGTGTGTGTGTGTGTGTGTGTGTGTGTTACCTGCCTGTGCAGTCCCTGTGTGTGTGTGTGTGTGTGTACCTGCCTGTGCAGTCCCTGTGTGTGTGTGTGTGTGTGTGTGTTACCTGCCTGTGCAGTCCCTGTGTGTGTGTGTGTGTGTGTGTGTGTGTGTTACCTGCCTGTGCAGTCCCTGTGTGTGTGTGTGTGTGTGTGTGCGTGTGTGTGTGTGTGTGTGTGTGTGTTACCTGCCTGTGCAGTCCCTGTGTGTGTGTGTGTGTGTGTGTGTGTGTGTGTGTGTTACCTGCCTGTGCAGTCCCTGTGTGTGTGTGTGTGTGTGTGTTACCTGCCTGTGCAGTCCCTGTGTGTGTGTGTGTGTGTGTGTGTACCTGCCTGTGCAGTCCCTGTGTGTGTGTGTGTGTGTGTGTGTGTGTGTGTGTGTGTGTACCTGCCTGTGCATGTCCCTGTGTGTGTGTGTGTGTGTGTGTGTGTGTGTGTTACCTGCCTGTGCAGTCCCTGTGTGTGTGTGTGTGTGTGTGTGTGTGTGTGTGTGTGTGTGTTACCTGCCTGTGCAGTCCCTGTGTGTGTGGTGTGTGTGTGTGTGTGTGTGTGTGTGTGTGTGTGTGTTACCTGCCTGTGCAGTCCCTGTGTGTGTGTGTGTGTGTGTGTGTACCTGCCTGTGCAGTCCCGTGTGTGTGTGTGTGTGTGTTACCTGCCTGTGCAGTCCCTGTGTGTGTGTGTGTGTGTGTGTGTGTGTGTGTGGTCCTGCTGTGTGTGTGTGTGTGTGTGTGTTACCTGCCTGTGCAGTCCCTGTGTGTGTGTGTGTGTGTGTGTGTGTGTGTGTGTACCTGCCTGTGCAGTCCCTGTGTGTGTGTGTGTGTGTGTCTGTGTGTGTGGATTACCTGCCCGTGAAGTCCCTGTGTGTCTCTCTGTACTCCAGTCCTGTGGTCACTCTGAGATCTCAGCCACTCCTGGATCATGAGCGGTGTCGGGGTCCACCTCCAGAAAAATCTTTCTTATAGAGTACAAAAAAAGGAAAACCAAATAAATAACCTCAGAGCAATCAGGAAGCTCAAGGACAGCTGACTGCAGAACTCTCAGACAGAACGGCTAGCTTCAAATCAAGAGAAACGGAACTGCAGAACTCTCAGACAGAACGGCTAGCTTCAAATCAAGAGAAACGGAACTGCAGAACTCTCAGACAGAACGGCTAGCTTCAAATCAAGAGAAACGGAACTGCAGAACTCTCAGACAGAACGGCTAGCTTCAAATCAAGAGAAACGGAACTGCAGAACTCTCAGACAGAACGGCTAGCTTCAAATCAAGAGAAACGGAACTGCAGAACTCTCAGACAGAACGGCTAGCTTCAAATCAAGAGAAACGGAACTGCAGAACTCTCAGACAGAACGGCTAGCTTCAAATCAAGAGAAACGGAACTGCAGAACTCTCAGACAGAACGGCTAGCTTCAAATCAAGAGAAACGGAACTGCAGAACTCTCAGACAGAATATTTTGATATTCATGACATTTTCCTTGACTTGTTACAGAATCCTACACCAGTTGAGAAGAGTTCCAATAATATCAGTCTCTTTGAACGGGGCTCACTGCCTCCAGCCCCTTGCATTGAGGTCCTGTGCAGTTAACAAGGGAAACCACTGAGTATACTGTGGAGGAAACATCAATAAGAGAACATGCACGGTGAGCCATGAAAGAACAGAGTGCGAGAGTCCATGGGTTCTGAAAGACTCCACTTCAAATGTGCAGCCTCTCAGAACCCCCTAGCCAGAGCTAGGACCCCAGGACTAGAACCAGACAGCTAGAACCATAGAGCTAGAACCCCAGGACTAGAACCAGACAGCTAGAACCATAGAGCTAGAACCCTGGTACTAGAACCATAGAGCTAGAACCCCAGGGCTAGAACCATAGAGCTAGAACTCTGGGGCTAAAACCCCAGTTTGCCCCTGATCTCTGGGATATCTGCTCTGTGTTAACCGTGCAGGAGTCGTACAATGTAGGATGTATTTTTGCAGCGTTCTGCAGCCTCCTGTGTTGAAGCCTGCTTCCACCTTCTCTTTGAAAACAGCTCCAGGCAGATTAGCTTATTGATTTATTTGACTCATGTGTCCTGGGATAGTCCCGTCTCTCTGCCAAGGAGGCCCCAGAACAGGGCAGCCTGCAAAACATCAATCCGCTGCCTCTCAAGCACACAACAATATTGCAGTACAAATATTTCTCCAAAGCTGCAGGTGCCTGGCATGTGTAAATCACAGAGAGGCTTGCTACTGACTGTGCTGGTTTGTGTTGCTGTAGCTCAGCTGTAGCTCTCGCTTCGCTTCACACCTTTCAGCTTTTCTGAGTCTTGGTGCACGTAAACTACTGTATGGGAACATCCATGTCAACTTGGAAACCAACACAGAAGTAGAATATAAAGAGGGCTGGAAACACCCAGTTAGGTGCTTTGCTTCTCTGGCGAATGTGCCTGATCGTTTAAACCAGGCTGTCCCGTCCACGGACCTGGAGAGCCGCTCCACTCCAGGTTTCACAGCTACAATAAGATCATGAATGACGGCAGGGTCTTCATGGAGGTTTAACTGGCTCCCAGGACATGAGACCGAAAAGAAACGCCACCCCCTGCCACACACAGGCATTGCGTTTCTGAGGATTTCAAACACAAACAAAACTCTTCTCAGGACAAGAGGTGAAAGTTCAAAGCTACGCGGTGCAAGCCTTCGGTGTGGATTCTAATGGCAAATAAGCAGAGTGTCTCTCCTTGTTGTGATGGAGTGAAGTCTAATCATTTACGAGGGTCCCCCTTCACAGGGTTTGTTTAGGGTTAGAGTCCCCCTTCACAGGGTTTGTTTGTAGCCACGTTCACGCTGTACTTCTGTAAACACAAGCTGATCAGCCGGCTCGTAGCGAATCACTCATCCTCACAGGCTGTGTGTGCTGCACCTCAAGGCCACACAGGGAACATGGAAACATTTACTGAGGCTAATTTGTAAAATGTGAACCCATTGACATTTAAAGTGTGTGCAATTCCCCAGGAATGTGCCCTGGGGCTGAGGAGCTCCTGTGTGTGCGTGCGTGTCAGTGTGTGTGCGTGTGTGTCAGTGTGTGTGCGTGTGTCAGTGTGTGTGCGTGTCAGCGTATGTGTGTGTGTCAGTGTGTGTGCGTGTCAGTGTGCGTGTCAGTGTGTGTGTGTCAGTGTGTGCGCGTGTCAGTGTGCGTGCGTGTCAGTGTCAGTGTGCGTGCGTGTGTGTGTGTGTGTGTGTGTTGCGTGTGTGTGTGCGTGTGCACATGTTTTATATAAATACTGGTTCAGTTGTTCTCTTCACTCTGCAGGTACAGAAGCAGGGTGTGGACACACTGTATTGTTCTGTTCTGTTGTTGGTAAGGAGTGTGCTAATGACCCGAATTCTGCCTGTTTCCAGGTAAAACCACACTGTGACTGTGCCGGGGTGTGGCTGGATCCGTGACTCGTGGCTGCAATGACTAACAGAAAGCTCTGAGTCAGGTTCCTTGAAATGTTTTCTTTGGACGGATGATTTTCCTGAAAGGAGGATTTCGTAAGTAGCACACTGTTAATACTGTATCAATTGCCTAAATAAAAACGTGACTTTTGTCAAAGTTTGAATATGTACATAAATGCGATGCAACAGCCCTGTTTAAGCATTGCTAAACAGGGTCCTGTCTCTTTAAGGGTGCTGAGGGTCGTTCCCTGTTCATGAGAAGGTGAGCTGCTGTGTTTCCCCTCTTCGATCACACTCGCTTCCCTTCTCGAGTTCCACAGCGGTGAGCACTGCTCTCCACTGGCCAGCCCTGCAGAGCTGGGGACGGGAGGGGAGGGGCGAGGAGGAGGGGTCTGACAGACCTCTCAAGCACTTTCCCTGGAAGAGCTTAATCACACTGTAAACTGTTTACTGGGCTAAAGTCATCAATTAAATTAGACAATCACTAACTTGCTTATATTGATAATTTTCCTAGATTTCCAGTCGCAATGGTTTGATTTCATTGCACAACGAATCCAATCTGCAGAAGCAGTGGGGTGTTCTAATGAGTGTGCGCTGTGTCTCAGTGTGGGGGTGCAGCATGGGAGTGCAGTGGGGTGTTCTAATGAGTGTGCGCAGTGTCTCAGTGTGGGGTGCAGCATGGGAGTGCAGTGGGGTGTTCTAATGAGTGTGCGCAGTGTCTCAGTGTGGGGTGCAGCATGGGAGTGCAGTGGGGTGTTCTAATGAGTGTGCGCAGTGTCTCAGTGTGGGGTGCAGCATGGGAGTGCAGTGGGGTGTTCTAATGAGTGTGCGCAGTGTCTCAGTGTGGGGTGCAGCATGGGAGTGCAGTGGGGTGTTCTAATGAGTGTGCGCAGTGTCTCAGTGTGGGGGTGCAGCATGGGAGTGCAGTGGGGTGTTCTAATGAGTGTGCGCAGTGTCTCAGTGTGGGGGTGCAGCATGGGAGTGCAGTGGGGTGTTCTAATGAGTGTGCGCAGTGTCTCAGTGTGGGGGTGCAGCATGGGAGTGCAGTGGGGTGTTCTAATGAGTGTGCGCAGTGTCTCAGTGTGGGGGTGCAGCATGGGAGTGCAGTGGGGTGTTCTAATGAGTGTGCGCAGTGTCTCAGTGTGGGGTGCAGCATGGGAGTGCAGTGGGTGTTCTAATGAGTGTGCGCAGTGTCTCAGTGTGGGGGTGCAGCATGGGAGTGCAGTGGGGTGTTCTAATGAGTGTGCGCAGTGTCTCAGTGTGGGGGTGCAGCATGGGAGTGCCGATCTGGGGATGTCACATCCAATACAATGAACTGTATTGTAATAAAGCCCTGGGAACAATGTTGCCTTGTTGGCCCGAGGGCCCTGGGGTCTGAGACTGTGTCAGTGCTGCTCCTTACCCAGTCTTCATCAGAGCGCGGGTCCCGATGCAGAGAATCTGCTTGATCACGTCCATTCCTCCCTCACCCCCATCCAGGGCCCGCTGATCCTCATACCTGCAGGGCAGAGGAAACGCTCAGCTCCGTGCTGCCGCTACGGTTATGTGGAATTTCTTCTTTCAGTTCCAGATTGGACAGTAGACTGAAACGGCGCGCCCCACAGCACAAGCACAGCAAAGTGTAACAAAGCACAGTGAAAGCACGCTGAAAAAGTGCAGCTCAATTACAGTGGTAGACTTTTCTGAGGGGATGCTTCATTCCTGACACAAGGGGTCTGTGAACCCTGTCTAGCATCCCACCAAGGGGTCCCTACCAGAGGATCTCGGGCTCCAGGAGGGGCAAGTCTTCAGCAAACACATAGGGAGGGTTACTGACGATGAAATCCACCGAGCCACACTGACAGAGCACGGAGTCTGCGTCTAGAGAGAGAGAGAGAGAGAGAGACAGGGAGAGAGAGAGATGAGAGAGAGACAGGGACAGTCAGAGAGAGAGAGCAAGAGAGAGAGAGACAGAGAGCAAGAGAGAGAGAGACAGGGAGAGTCAGAGAGAGAGCAAGAAATGCACGGGGAGAAACTGCGATAACGCTGTGTAGACTTTCCTCAGAGTGACGTGCAGATGCCACTCTGTCAAATGATCTTGCATTAAGTGGAACTAGAGGGTGTTTCTGTCGATTGATCTCAAAGTGTAGTCACTGTCTACAGCCTGTAGTACAAACACAAATATCTCAATCACTTCTTACCCAATAAAACATCCAGCTGGACGATCTGTAAGCGCTCCAGCACTCCCAGCCTGCAGTGGAGAGGGTTACAGTATATTATATAGCAGCACAACCTTTACAACCAATCACACAGCAGCACAGCCTTTACAACCAATCACACAGCAGCACAACCTTTACAACCAATCACACAGCAGCACAACCTTTACAACCAATCACACAGCAGCACAACCTTTACAACCAATCACACAGCAGCACAGCATTTACAACCAATCACACAGCAGCACAGCATTTACAACCAATCACACAGCAGCACAACCTTTACAACCAATCACACAGCAGCACAACCTTTACAACCAATCACGTCGCTCTGCTGTCATGATGCTCTACAACTTTTCATTAAAAATCACTACATCACTACGGCAACAATGGAGGCTGCCGCAGAAGAGAGCAAAGTAAAAGGCATTTCCTGGACACGTTTTCCTCCTCGCACACTACACTTGAATAAATGAGCTGCTAACTGGGCTGCTACTTCTGGGGAGGCAGACGCTCAGTTCAGCATCCTTATTTTATCAAATGGTCTCCTCGCAGTTTCACCTTTCAGCGTTCTCCCTGGTCAGGTCTAAGGCCTCCGAGCTTCTGTCGACCGCCACAGCATGGCACTGTAGAGTCAGGGAGAGAGAGATCAGGGATCATACACTGTGTGCAGACCAGCAGTGCAGAGAGAGATCAGGGATTATACACAGTGTGCAGACCAGCGGTGCAGAGAGAGAGATCAGGGATTATACACAGTGTGCAGACCAGCGGTGCAGAGAGAGAGATCAGGGATTATACACTGTGTGCAGACCAGCGGTGCAGAGAGAGATCAGGGATTATACACAGTGTGCAGAACAGCGGTGCAGAGAGAGATCAGGGATTATACACAGTGTGCAGACCAGCGGTGCAGAGAGAGATCAGGGATTATACACAGTGTGCAGACCAGCGGTGCAGAGAGAGAGATCAGGGATTATACACTGTGTGCAGACCAGCGGTGCAGAGAGAGATCAGGGATTATACACTGTGTGCAGACCAGCGGTGCAGAGAGAGATCATGGGTTATACACTGTGTGCAGACCAGCGATGCAGAGAGAGATCAGGGATTATACACTGTGTGCAGACCAGCGGTGCAGAGAGAGATCAGGGATTATACAGTGTGCAGACCAGCGGTGCAGAGAGAGAGATCAGGGATTATACACTGTGTGCAGACCAGCGGTGCAGAGAGAGATCAGGGATTATACACTGTGTGCAGACCAGCGGTGCAGAGAGAGATCAGGGGTTATACACTGTGTGCAGACCAGCAATGCAGAGAGAGATCAGGGATTATACACTGTGTGCAGACCAGCGATGCAGAGAGAGATCAGGGATTATACACTGTGTGCAGACCAGCGATGCAGAGAGAGATCAGGGGTTATACACTGTGTGCAGACCAGCGGTGCAGAGAGAGATCAGGGATTATACACAGTGTGCAGACCAGCGATGCAGAGAGAGATCAGGGGTTATACACTGTGTGCAGACCAGCGGTGCAGAGAGA
>CM060270.1:25486424-25501424 GCA_030684275.1 Acipenser oxyrinchus oxyrinchus
CACACTGCGTGGGCTGTGAGTGGATACCTGTCCGCTCACACTGCGTGGGCTGTGAGTGGATACCTGTCCGTTCACACTGCGTGGGCTGTGAGTGGATACCTGTCCGTTCACACTGCGTGGGCTGTGAGTGGATACCTGTCCGTTCACACTGCGTGGGCTGTGAGTGGAAACCTGTCCGTTCACACTGCGTGGGCTGTGAGTGGATACCTGTCCGTTCACACTGCGTGGGCTGTGAGTGGATACCTGTCCGTTCACACTGCGTGGGCTGTGAGTGGATACCTGTTCGTTCACACCGCGTGGGCTGTGAGTGGATACCCGTCCGTTCACACCGCGTGGGCTGTGAGTGGATACCTGTCCGTTCACACCACGTGGGCTGCCCCGCCTGCGCTGCATTTTACACACGAGGCTCTTCACCACCTTACAGAAACGGCAGGATTGCGTATCCCACCAGATATAGTGCAGGCATGCAGACACAACGTCACACTTTCATTTCACATGCACAGCTAGAGAAGCGCCTCTGTGGAACGGAGATGAAACTCGGTACAGAAGCTCTGTTGAGAGATTCCGAATCTGTGAGGTGCATCGGCTCTTCTGCTTGTCCTTATGTACGTGTCACACTTTTGTACGCACGTGACATACTTTTTCATGAGGCCGATTGGCTCTGACTTCTAAGCTCTGTTGGTTTTGATTGGCTGTGCCTCACAGAGGGGTGTGTGCTTCATTAACACAATAAACAACACACTGCTCATTTAGACAGAAGCTCCTTACCATGGCGCTCCATGCATGTGTCTGTATTGGTTCATTATATTCGGTTCAGTGTTCTCTGATGTGATGAGGAGCCCCTGAGATTTCCAGCTCATCTTCTCCTCTCTCCTTCTCTTCTTCTTGCAGGGTTCGGTGGGGTTCGGGATCCCTGGTCAGGCGGGACCCAAAGGAGAATCCGGAGAGAGGGTGAGTGCCACAGCCCGAGCCCTGGAAAGTGCAGAACTGCAGTCCAGTGCAGAGAACCGGGACGTTTCCTCAGGAGCATGGCAACAGTGGAGCGGAGCAGCAGAACAGTCACCTTCATTAAAACCATTTCCTTTGCTGCTGTCAGTCAGCATTTAGAGTAAAGAATTTGAACACGCAAATAAGTTAAAAAAAAATGAATCCTTTTCATAAATTCAAATTCTTATTTTACAGCCCGATTAGAAAGCAACTTCTAAGTCTTTTTTCAGAGTCTTGAGATTTTAAACAGAAACTGAAAATCAAATGCTTGTCTACCAGACTGTCAGAAGTTTCTTTCGTTACTAAGAAGTCAAAGTAGAGCCAGGTCTTTGATGAAGCCTTCATGTACTTGACTTAACTAAAACTATGTGAAACTAAGGCAAGCAGACAAACGTTTTGGATAATGCCTTCATCTGCTTGACTCGGTTTCCTATAGTCCCACCACAGGTTACCCAGCTGAGCTGAGCTGGAGATGCCCAGACACAGGACTGGGAGGGAAGGTGCTTGTGTCGAATCTCTTTCTGTAGTAAAGATGATACTCTGAACTCTTTCTTTTCAGGGAAATAACGGCCTTACTGGAAAACCCGGAGTTAAGGTAGGTGATTGACTGATTGACTGAGTGACTGAGTTTAGTTTTCTGTTCCCACTGGTCATATAATAAACAAATAAATAGATTATAACAAAGAAGAATTGGGGGGGGTGTTATTGAGATCTTTATAATCTTAAAGGAGTTTACAAAGTTAACCCGAACCAATGCTTCAAGTTGGAAATTAATTGGAGGCTGACTTTGGACAGAGGGAAGCAGAGACCTCATTACACAGAGAGTCAGGACAGAGGGAAGCAGAGACCTCATTACACAGAGAGTCAGGACAGAGGGAAGCAGAGACCTCATTACACAGAGAGTCAGGACAGAGGGTAGTAGAGACCTCATTACACAGAGAGTCAGGACAGGGTAGCAGAGACCTCATTACACAGAGAGTCTGGACAGAGGGTAGCAGAGACCTCATTACACAGAGAGTCAGGACAGAGGGTAGCAGAGACCTCATTACACAGAGAGTCAGGACAGAGGGAAGCAGAGACCTCATTACATAGAGAGTCAGGACAGAGGGTAGCAGAGACCTCATTACACAGAGAGTCAGGACAGAGGGAAGCAGAGACCTCATTACACAGAGAGTCAGGACAGAGGGTAGCAGAGACCTCATTACACAGAGAGTCAGGACAGAGGGTAGCAGAGACCTCATTACACAGAGAGTCAGGACAGAGGGAAGCAGAGACCTCATTACACAGAGAGTCAGGACAGAGGGTAGCAGAGACCTCATTACACAGAGAGTCAGGACAGAGGGTAGCAGAGACCTCATTACACAGAGAGTCAGGACAGAGGGTAGCAGAGACCTCATTACACAGAGAGTCAGGACAGAGGGAAGCAGAGACCTCATTACACAGAGAGTCAGGACAGAGGGTAGCAGAGACCTCATTACACAGAGAGTCAGGACAGAGGGTAGCAGAGACCTCATTACACAGAGAGTCAGGACAGAGGGAAGCAGAGACCTCATTACACAGAGAGTCAGGACAGAGGGAAGCAGAGACCTCATTACATAGAGAGTCAGGACAGAGGGTAGCAGAGACCTCATTACACAGAGAGTCAGGACAGAGGGAAGCAGAGACCTCATTACACAGAGAGTCAGGACAGGGTAGCAGAGACCTCATTACACAGAGAGTCAGGACAGGGTAGCAGAGACCTCATTACACAGAGAGTCAGGACAGAGGGAAGCAGAGACCTCATTACACAGAGAGTCAGGACAGAGGGAAGCAGAGACCTCATTACACAGAGAGTCAGGACAGAGGGTAGCAGAGACCTCATTACACAGAGAGTCAGGACAGAGGGTAGCAGAGACCTCATTACACAGAGAGTCAGGACAGAGGGAAGCAGAGACCTCATTACACAGAGAGTCAGGACAGAGGGAAGCAGAGACCTCATTACACAGAGAGTCAGGACAGAGGGTAGCAGAGACCTCATTACACAGAGAGTCAGGACAGAGGGAAGCAGAGACCTCATTACACAGAGAGTCAGGACAGAGGGTAGCAGAGACCTCATTACACAGAGAGTCAGGACAGAGGGTAGCAGAGACCTCATTACACAGAGAGTCAGGACAGAGGGAAGCAGAGACCTCATTACACAGAGAGTCAGGACAGAGGGAAGCAGAGACCTCATTACACAGAGAGTCAGGACAGAGGGTAGCAGAGACCTCATTACACAGAGAGTCAGGACAGAGGGTAGCAGAGACCTCATTACACAGAGAGTCAGGACAGGGTAGCAGAGACCTCATTACACAGAGAGTCAGGACAGAGGGAAGCAGAGACCTCATTACACAGAGAGTCAGGACAGAGGGTAGCAGAGACCTCATTACACAGAGAGTCTGGACAGAGGGAAGCAGATACCTCATTACACAGAGAGTCAGGACAGAGGGAAGCAGAGACCTCATTACACAGAGAGTCAGGACAGAGGGAAGCAGAGACCTCATTACACAGAGAGTCAGGACAGAGGGAAGCAGAGACCTCATTACACAGAGAGTCAGGACAGAGGGTAGCAGAGACCTCATTACACAGAGAGTCAGGACAGAGGGAAGCAGAGACCTCATTACACAGAGAGTCAGGACAGAGGGTAGCAGAGACCTCATTACACAGAGAGTCAGGACAGAGGGTAGCAGAGACCTCATTACACAGAGAGTCAGGACAGAGGGAAGCAGAGACCTCATTACACAGAGAGTCAGGACAGAGGGTAGCAGAGACCTCATTACACAGAGAGTCAGGACAGAGGGTAGCAGAGACCTCATTACACAGAGAGTGGTGATGGCATGGAAAGTGTTACCTCACATTGTTGTTGATGCTGAATCACTGCCATCCTTTAAGATCCTTTAAGACACGACTTGACAAAGCTTTGAGATCCATCAGCTACTAGGAAGCGGGTGAGCACTGGTTGGCTAAATGGCCTCCTCTCAGTCAGATATGTTCCACAATGGCTAATGAGGGGTCTGTGTCTGCTCCTGTGTAGGGAGAACCTGGTGAGCCTGGAGAGAACGGACAGCCTGGGAAAGCAGGAGCTCCGGGACAGATTGGACTGCGAGGGAAGGAGGTGAGACACACTGCAGGGGTGGCACTGCAGAGACACTGCCTGCACTGCAGAGACACTGCCTGCACTGCTGAGACACTGCCTGCACTGCAGAGTCGCTGTCTGCACTGCAGAGTCGCTGTCTGCACTACAGAGTCGCTGTCTGCACTGCAGAGACGCTGTCTGCACTGCAGAGTCGCTGTCTGCACTGCAGAGTCGCTGTCTGCCGCTGTCTGCACTGCAGAGACGCTGTCTGCACTGCAGAGTCGCTGTCTGCACTGCAGAGTCGCTGTCTGCCGCTGTCTGCACTGCAGAGACGCTGTCTGCACTGCAGAGACACTGTCTGCACTGCAGAGTCACTGTCTGCACTGCAGAGTCGCTGTCTGCACTGCAGAGACGCTGCCTGCACTGCAGAGACACTGTCTGCACTGCAGAGTCACTGTCTGCACTGTAGAGACACTGTCTGCACTGCCACTGCAGATCACTGGGATCATGTTACACCACCAGTAATGGTCGGGTCTATAAATTTCAACCTTAGAAACACTAAACGAAACTTAGGAAATTCATTGACAAACATTACGACCAGAAGCCTTGAAGACATTGAGAACGACTTACTGTCAAAACGTTCAAAGACATTGAGAGCGACTTACTGTCAAAACGTTCAAAGACATTGAGAAAGACTTACTGTCAAAACGTTCAAAGACATTGAGAAAGACTTACTGTCAAAACGTTCAAAGACATTGAGAAAGACTTACTGTCAAAACGTTCAAAGACATTGAGAGCGACTTACTGTCAAAACGTTCAAAGACATTGAGAAAGACTTACTGTCAAAACGTTCAAAGACATTGAGAAAGACTTACTGTCAAAACGTTCAAAGACATTGAGAGCGACTTACTGTCAAAACGTTCAAAGACATTGAGAACGACTTCTTCTAGTCAAAACGTTTATCATTGAATTTATTCCGTTTCTTTAAGTAGTTCTAAATTCATCCTTGCTGTTGTATATTGTATGTGAAAAAGTATAATGTGCCTTTAATTGATTTGTGTATGTATTTATTTTATTTCAGGGGGAGAAAGGAGACAAGGGAGATGAAGGAACGCCGGTAACAGCTCAGAATACATTGATTCTAATTGAATAATGAATGGGAACTCTGTACATTGCAGTGTAAATGTTACACAAAGAAAGCAAGAAGACACGGGTACAGAATGGAAGTCTGGGGGTTCACGTGTTTCTGTTCCTCAGGCTGGTTTTTGTTTTGTCTCATTTTCAGGGTGAATCAGGTTTACCAGGAAAACCGAGAGAGAGGTCAAAGGGTATGTTTTGATTTACTGCTCAGAACGCCTTCCTGATCTCATGTTTTGCTTTTATTCCTGTGATATTCATCTGAATATATGTATTGGTGCCAGTCTCTCATTACTGCATCAACCATTGAATGAATAAATGAAAATAATAATATTTCTGTAAGGCATGTCCATGCTGTTGAATCTGCTAGCTCTCACTACAGCACTCTGCTCTGCTCCGATTGGTTAGCTGTCTCCAGGCTGCTCTGATTGGCTGTTTTATATTCCAGGGGTTGCCAGGGCTGTCCGGCAGGGCTGGAGAGAAGGGGACATGGGAGACCCTGGAGAACATGGCAGAGACGTAAGTCAAGTCATAAATACCAAGAGTCTCCGAAGAGAATTCAACCAATCCCCCACCCCCGTCCACTGCCAGCACTGCAGAACTGAGCGGGGTAAACCCCTGCAGTTTAATACGGGATGAGATTGTGTCCAAGCTGTCATACCTGTTATACAGCAGAGCCTGCTATTTCCTTTTACTCCTAAAATAATCCAGAACAATTTTAATTCTTTATTGACTGACCTAATACAGCTCCAGCCTATAAACAATTGAAATGAGCGACTTTCACTCATCATATAAGTATCTATCTATCTATCTATCTATCTATCTATCTATCTATCTATCTATCTGTCTATACATACACTTATATGATCAGTGAAAGTCGCTAATTTCAATATAGATAGATAGATAGATAACATAATGAGGGCTCATCCAGGATTTTAAAGGAAATATAACAGGGAAGGACGATGGTATTTAGTAATGTAATTGTTCTGAATTGTATATCTATGTCATTGCCAGTCCTTCATGTTGTCTGTTTTGTGGTTCACAGGGCAGTCCTGGACCGCCGGGGCTGAAAGGAGACAGAGGAGTGCAGGTTAGTGCCTCCCTCCCTGTAACTGCATCCCCCTCTGCTTAACAAAGCTCCTCCGCTGATCAGAGACAGCCCCTCTCCCTGCACTGTCCCCCGCGGACTGTGCTGATCTGTGTTACGTGGAGGCTGTAGATGCTGTACAGAGCGGAGTTTAACCCTTTCCTTTCTCTGCAGGGCGCACAGGGACCGCCAGGGCTGCCCGGGAGAGTGGTGAGGAATCTTTAACCCTTCGTTACCCTTTTAACCGTGTCTGTCGAATTGTACTTGCTTTTATAATTCAGCATGTACCAGCTTCAATCACAGCCTGAACCTGGCTTGTTAGTAACGGTTCTGTCCGGGTTCTCTCCTCTTTGCAGATTGATCTGGAGAGAGGGATCCAGGGGGACAAGGGAGACAAGGTACACCTGTGTGCTTGTGTGTTATACAGTTTAGAGATTGGTAATCCTTAAGAGATAGATGATTAAACGTCATGTTGCAAAAGTGACAGCAATGTTCAGAACTTAACAGATCCCAACTGAAGGAGTTTTCTCTGTCCTGTTGGGATGTCCCGTCTACTGGGAAGAAACATGAATGTATAATGTTTTGTTTAACGTCATGAGATGACAGACTTGGAGCTGGAAAAAGTATTCTAGGGAAATGTGAATTCATGCACTGGATTTGTTTCCATTTAGATTTTATGAACACATTTTCGATGAGCAATTAAAATGGAACAGATTGACTTGAGCTTCATTTTTGTTTCGGTTAAGAGTTCATTGTGTTGGGCTTCTAGCTTTCTTGCTACAGCATACAGTATGCGCTTCCCAGCGTCTGTCTGTTGGGCTGGCCTGCGCTTACCTGGTTATGTGGTACAGCACCCAGTAGGCTGTGTGGCGTAATAGACTGTGATGTCACTTCCTGTCTTCACTGTCTCTGTTTTATTCTTCCAGGGTGATGCTGGTGACCCCGGAGAGCATGGAGCCAAAGGTGTGAAGGGTGAAGGCGGCCCCCCTGGTCTCGCAGGTGAAAGGGTGCGTCTCACACTCCACTTCATTACACTGCTTCCCCTGCCGTTCAATTGTTTGATTCGTCTCTGGAAATTGTCTTTGCACATACAAGCAGCGAGGGCTCCACAGATTCTCAAAGCGACATCGTCTGCATTTCTCTGCTGTGGAATTTCTCTCCTGTCTAATGTCCCTGTGTCGTCCTCTGTTCCTGTTTCTGCTCAGATCTTTCCCAGGATTGCAAACTAACCGAAACACCTAATCATTTGGATTGACTCTAAGTAAGAACGAGCCTGCTCCATGTAAAACAGAGTGAGCTTTCTAGATGTATTGGGTTATTTATCTGTTTGTTTCATTTTCCAGGGTGTTGAAGGCCCCAGAGGGCCACCAGGAGCGAGGGTAAGTGAACCTGACAAGGAAACATTCCTCTCCTGGTGTCTGCAGACATCACTTCAGTCATTACCTCGGGTGGAGGTCTTCATGACTCTTATAATATTAGAATGTGATTGTGATTGCTCTTTTTAAATGAAAGTAATGTTGTAAGAGGTGATGGAATGGGTGTATGTTTTCCTGTGCTTCCTGTCCGTACGCACCCGCTTTGTAACTTCATCTTTCTAAATTGCAGGGTGAGAAAGGGGACCGAGGCAGCGCTGGGGAAACCGTAAGACACTGTCCTTGCTGTTCTTCTTTTTATTATCATCATTACTGTTTCATGTGTTTACACAGCGCATCCAGTACAGGAAACCCATTGCATATCATTTAAAACTCCCATTCCCACTTTAGTGGCAGCTTAATTAGATACGCATGCACCTTTTCATTTGGGTAACTTGCAATGGCAGGAATGGAATTGCAGAACCGAAGTTTAAAAGTAATCATCTGTACGATCCTTTACAAACATGGCGGACAGTTGAACCAATTTGCAGCTGGAAGGCAAGCTTGCAGTCCTGCGCTGAAGCTAACGTCAGCCATCTTAGTGAAGGAGAGTTCCCAGGGATCAGTTCATTTGAAGTTCACTGTACCAATGAAGGGATCGCCATCGCTGCTTATTGGCCACCCCTGCTGTCCTTCATTCTACCGGATCCTGTTCCCAAAACTCCAGCTTCCCAGTGGGATGAAGCACAACAGGGCGGGCACAGAGCCTCTGCAATAGCCAATCAGATCGTCCGCTGAGTGCCGGACTACAGTCCAATCATCTCATGCAGTCAGCTCTCACATATCCGACCCTATAACATTGTGACTTCAGTGACGGTTAAACGCGTGTGACGCAGATCTGATTATTTCATCCTGGCCCGTTTCAAACCTTGTCCGTTTTTCAGGGAAAGCAAAAAAGATACAATATCAAAAATACAAAACTGAAAGGACTGTAGGCTTCCATGTAGATGTACTGGATTGGTTTTGTTGGTACAGTATTATATTTTCCACAGAAGTAGTATTTTAATTCAGAACGATATGATTCTGAAAATGTCACTTGCCAAAAGAGACGACACGTGGACTGTAATACAGAACATACTTTTAAATCCAGTACGTATTGCAGCGGTATGTCCAATTCCCCGTTAACGACCCAACAACAAAATGAGATCTAAATGTTACCCGTGCACAGAACTGTGTAGAACGTAAAAGGCAATGCAATTTAGCAAAAGATTTAAAAAAAAAACACAGTTAACAAAATTAAAACAGTATCCTAATGTCACAATTCACTTGCAAAATGAAAATGCACAAAAACAACTAAAGATCACAGATTTAAAAAAAAGTACATCACAGAATCTAAAACTTTAATGATTAGCTGTTGCATTCCCCTAGCTTGTCTCGTTCGCTGCATTTTCGGCAGGTGAAACTGGAGGAAGCGCTGTGTAACTGCACCATAAAAACTACAAAATAAAACAATACAAGACTGATTTGGCAGACGAGAGAAAAAAAATGCGGGCTGTGACGGATATTCAGATAAATTGTAACCTTAAAGAGATGGGCTTTGTATCAGAAAACTGGTGACGGAGTCTGAAATCGCTTGTGACGGGAAAGTGCATTCATTGGTTACATATATATAATGGGGAGTGATTTTCTTCTTAATACAAGGCTGGTAAAACGCGACTGACGTGTATCTGGGTAACGGATATCCGAGTGCTGACTGTACAACATTTTATAGACAAAATAGAACTTGTAGAGATAGAAGGGAGGGAGAGAGAGGAAGAGAGAGAGCGAGAGCGATGGAGAGAGCCAGGCTGAAGCACGCTGTTTGAATGAAAGCTATGGACCCGCGATGAGCCTGGAAGGTCTGTGTTGCTCTTGACTGGGTCCTGATCAGTGTGTGTGTGTGTTCCCCTCCGCAGGGTGATCGCGGAGCCCCAGGTCTGGATGGTAGGAACGGACTGGACGGGAAGCCAGGAGCTGCAGGACCCCCGGGCCAAAGAGTGAGGACGGGGGTACAGCATGGTAAAGTGACACGGGGTACAGCATGGTAAAGTGACACGGGGGTACAGCATGGTAAAGTGACACGGAGGTACAGCATGGTAAAGTGACACTGGGGTACAGCATGGTAAAGTGACACTGGGGTACAGCATGGTAAAGTGACACTGGGGTACAGCATGGTAAAGTGACACTGGGGTACAGCATGGTAAAGTGACACGGGGGTACAGCATGGTAAAGTGACACGGGGGTACAGCATGGTAAAGTGACACGGGGGTACAGCATGGTAAAGTGTCACGGGGGTACAGCATGGTAAAGTGACACGGGGGTACAGCATGGTAAAGTGACACGGGGGTACAGCATGGTAAAGTGACACGGTGGTACACTGTTGTACTCTGTGCTAAAGGCTCTAATGTTTTGACCTTTCTTTCTCTCTCTTTCTCTCCAGGGTGACCAGGGGAAGCAGGGAGACTCCGGTCGAGATGTGAGTCTCGGTTCATTCTGCTGTAATTGAATGTAGACCTGATTTTTCAATCCACTGATCCAGTGGGCGAGGTTCTGTGTGTATTTCAGCAATGACCTGCAGTGCTGTCAGTGAGGATCTGTACCTCTCGCTGTTAACCCCTTCCTTCCTGTGTCTCTGTCAGGGCCTGCCGGGATCGAGGGGGGTGGAGGGTCCTGCAGGGCCAATCGGACTCCCTGGGACTCTGGGCTTACCTGTGAGTACACCTGGGCACCTGTCTTGTACACCTTGTATTGATTATTGATTTCATCCATTCATTTGATCTGTGTTTTACAATCCCAGGGTAAAGCAGGAGAGGATGGAAAGCCAGGAATACCTGGAAAGAATGTGAGTTAAGGAACATCCTGATCAGATTGCCCTATCAGTAAAGAGTTTACTACGCTGGTCCAGTAAAGGGCTCTGCCTGACTGTGTTTGTGTCGCTTGTGTCTCCCCAGGGGGTGGATGGGACCCCAGGCGAGGATGGGAGAAAGGTGGGTCGCGTTTCTGGATGGAAACACAAAGTGACTGTGGGGGGGTTCTGGATTTTACCAGGGGGGGGGGGTTGGACTTCACAAACCCACGTGATTCTGAGGAATTAGGAACGCTTTTCTCTTCTTTGTGTTGCATCTCTGCAAATGTCAATATTTCAAATAAAATAAGCACATCTTTGCAGATGAATGGAATAGTTTGTGTTGGTTTCTTGTGACTCATTTCAGCTACACTCAATAGAGTAACCGCTAAACGCTTTCTTTGCAGGGAGAGAAGGGAGATTCTGGAGCAGCCGGGAGAGATGTGAGTATCTCTTTAATGTGTAGAAATAATATACAGCAGACCCTGATAGTGATGTGATCCAGCCCTCTGAAATGTCTTTATAATATACAGCACTAGACCCTGATATTGATGCGATCCAGCCCACTGAAATGTCTTTATAATATACAGCACTAGACCCTGATATTGATGTGATCCAGACCTCTGAAATGTCTTTATAATATATAGCTCTAGACCCTGATATTGATGTGATCCAGCCCTCTGAAATGTCTTTATAATATATAGCACTAGACCCTGATAGTGATGTGATCCAGCCCTCTGAAATGTCTTTATAATATACAGCACTAGACCCTGATATTGATGTGATCCAGCCCTCTGAAATGTCTTTATAATATACAGCGCTAGACCCTGATATTGATGTGATCCAGCCTCTGAAATGTCTTTATAATATATAGCACTAGACCCTGATATTGATGTGATCCAGCCCTCTGAAATGTCTTTATAATATATAGCACTAGACCCTGATATTGATGTGATCCAGCCTCTGAAATGTCTTTATAATATATAGCACTAGACCCTGATATTGATGTGATCCAGCCCTCTGAAATGTCTTTATAATATATAGCACTAGACCCTGATATTGATGTGATCCAGCCCTCTGAAATGTCTTTATAATATATAGCACTAGACCCTGATAGTGATGCGATCCAGCCCTCTGAAATGTCTTTATAATATACAGCAGACCCTGATAGTGATGTGATCCAGCCCTCTGAAATGTCTTTATAATATACAGCACTAGACCCTGATATTGATGTGATCCAGCCTCTGAAATGTCTTTATAATATATAGCACTAGACCCTGATAGTGATGTGATCCAGCCTCTGAAATGTCTTTATAATATATAGCACTAGACCCTGATATTGATGTGATCCAGCCCACTGAAATGTCTTTATAATATATAGCACTAGACCCTGATATTGATGCGATCCAGCCCTCTGAAATGTCTTTATAATATATAGCACTAGACCCTGATATTGATGCGATCCAGCCCTCTGAAATGTCTTTATAATATATAGCACTAGACCCTGATATTGATGTGATCCAGCCCACTGAAATGTCTTTATAATATATAGCACTAGACCCTGATATTGATGCGATCCAGCCCTCTGAAATGTCTTTATAATATATAGCACTAGACCCTGATATTGATGCGATCCAGCCCTCTGAAATGTCTTTATAATATATAGCATTAGACCCTGATAGTGATGCGATCCAGCCCTCTGAAATGTCTTTATAATATATAGCACTAGACCCTGATATTGATGCGATCCAGCCCTCTGAAATGTCTTTGTATCAGATAGTTTGCAGCAGAGGGCTGGTATTAAATAGTTTGTAACAGATTGAAATGGCGTCACATTAAGAGTATCCTTATTTAACTACACTCTGTATTATTATTATTATTATTATGATACAAGCTGATTTTCACCCGCTCAGGTGACCGCTCGTGGAGTGGGTATCGACTTGTATCCTACAGCTCCCTACACAGTATTCCGTATATAGCATTCTTATCATACAGCATTGAGGGGCACTTCCTCTAAGCTTATGCTCCAATACTGAAATGACATTTGTTTTGATCTCTCTCTCTCTCTCTTCTTTGTTTCAGGGCCGGGATGGAGTGAAGGGGGAGAGGGGGGAGCTGGGTCTGGCTGGCTCTGTTGGCCCTGCTGGAACCCCAGGGGTCCCTGGGAATCCCGGTCCCCCTGGACAGGTAAGATCTACGAGGCGTGCTCCTCAGTGTTGTGGCTCAAACAGTAACCCGCTTCTAATGTGTGCGTTCTATCCCCGTGCCTTACTTTCCACATTCATTCATCCTGACTGGAATGGGATGAGGAAGGCTGATCAGTCCTGCTGTTTCGAATTCCCCAGTCAAGCTGAACACAGGTTCAAAGACAGTAGAGGCAGATTTAGAGAACATTTGTAATAACTTCAGATTGGAGTCACGTAACCCAGACCCTCTGAGAATGGGCTGCCGAGCCACGCTGTTGAGGCTGAATCATTGGGATCTTTTAAGACCCGACTTGGTGAAGCTTTGATATCAATCCGTTACTAGGAACCGGACGAGCACCGATGCCTCGCTTTTAAATGTTCTTACGAATGATTACAAGCACTATGTGAATAGTAAGAGACATATACAAAGCAGTTAGGATCCCACTGGAAACGAAGTAACGTGTTTAGTAATGTGTTTGTGTGTCTCACAGGTGGTCTACATGAAAGGGCAGGAGGTCACAGCTATCCCCGGACCCCCAGGACCTCCAGGGACCCCCGTGAGTGACCTCTTCTCCGAGTCTCCCTTTAGTGTCTGCTCAGTATAAAAGCATTAGCCAAAACATTTGCCCCCTTGGTTTATTGTCAGTGTTTTTTCAAAAGCTCTACAGACTTTCGTAAGCAGCTTGTAGTCAGTGTTGGTTAACGACATTGGACTATAATTCCTAGCTAGAACTGCTGCACTGGGATTCTCTCCACAACTAGATGAGGTACAGCAAATGGAAGATGAATGTGACAGAATGGTCAGGCAGTCAAAAGCAAATTTAAAAATGAAGTTCACTTTCATTTATAACAAATAAACACAAATCTTATAACAAATAAACACAAATCAAACCGTACTCGGCCCTTTTTAAGCAGGTTCAGGCATTTAACAAGCATTGCTGAAGCTGTTGGCTATCTCTGCTATCTCCCAGCTCCTCCTTTATCCACATTTTTACATGGTTTTAGCTCAGAGTTAGAGAGTTTCAATTGGATCCCTGCCACCAAATAAAAGAAAAATGAAAACGTTTGCATTGACATGATCCACCAGCGCAGCTCCTAACGTGCTGTGTTCCTCCCGGACAGGGCGTGCCTGGAATACCCGGAGCCAGCGGACTCAGAGTAAGTCTCCTTCCTGGTTTATTTTATCCTTGGCTTCAGGATTGTTCACAGGCTCTATGTGCAGGTACACTTGGAGCTGAGTGCGCCTCTAATGGTTCTTTCTCTTCCCCCTTAACAGGGACAGACGGGAGCAACTGGAGCCAAAGGAGACACTGTGAGTCATATTTATCTAGCAGTGCTTCAGTATGAAAATGAATGCTGAAGGCAGGTTCAGCACTTCCAAAGTACCACCATATATGTTCTTATCCAATGAGATTCCTTATGTTCTTATCCAATGAGATTCCTTATGTTCTTATCCAATTAGATTCCTTATGTTCTTATCCATTTGGATTCCTTATGTTCTTATCCATTTAGATTCCTTATGTTCTTATCCATTTAGATTCCTTATGTTCTTATCTGTTTAGATTTCTTATTTGTGTTCTGTTCTATTTAATGTGTTCTATTCTATTGAATGTGTTCTATTGAACGTGTTCTGTTCTTGAAGGTGAAATATTCAGTGTGTTTGACAGGTTGTTCCCCCTGTGCTGTGTGAGTTATCTCAAGGTGTTCATGTTCTGCGTTTCTCTAAAGCTGCTTCTCTTGTTGTGACAGGGAGATCCCGGGGAGGACGGGAGGCCCGGCCGGAACGGAGAACCAGCGGTACAAGAGATTTTTCATAATTGTGAATTTTCTGCAATATTTTAATAATTTCATTAGATTCTTCCCTTTTTCATCATGAAACAAATACAAATGGAAGGGTTTTAGTGCAGCAGCGTGCAAGGACAGCGTGTGTTACTGGAAGGGTTTTAGTGTAGCAGCGTGCAAGGACAGCGTGTGTTACTGGAAGGGTTTTAGTGTAGCAGCGTGCAAGGACAGCGTGTGTTACTGGAAGGGTTTTAGTGCAGCAGCGTACAAGGACAGCGTGTGTTACTGGAAGGGTTTTAGTGTAGCAGCGTGCAAGGACAGCGTGTGTTACTGGAAGGGTTTTAGTGCAGCAGCGTGCAAGGACAGCGTGTGTTACTGGAAGGGTTTTAGTGCAGCACCCTGTCTCTGCTGCGGGTCTGTAACCATGGCAACACTATGCAGCAGGAAGGACCCTCTCTCTGCTGGTTGTGTGACAATGCTTACATAACTTT
>CM060270.1:25506424-25561076 GCA_030684275.1 Acipenser oxyrinchus oxyrinchus
ATCTTTACACTGCCAGTGTGTCCGTGTAATATCTGAATGATCTTCACACTGCCAGTGTGTCCATGTAATATCTGAATGATCTTTACACTGCCAGTGTGTCCGTGTAATATCTGAATGATCTTTACACTGCCAGTGTGTCCATGTAATATCTGAATGATCTTTACACTGCCAGTGTGTCCGTGTAATATCTGAATGATCTTTACACTGCCAGTGTGTCCGTGTAATATCTGAATGATCTTTACACTGCCAGTGTGTCTGTGTAATATCTGAATGATCTTCACACTGCCAGTGTGTCTGTGTAATATCTGAATGATCTTTACACTGCCAGTGTGTCTGTGTAATATCTGAATGATCTTCACACTGCCAGTGGGAGACTCCGAGCCCCTCTTATGGGGTCACACTGTGGGGTCAGTAAAGCGAGGTGGAGGTGGGGAGCACCTGCAGGGCTCACAGCACCCCCCAGCTGGGTCCAACGCTTTGAAATTGTCTTTGTCTTGTTACTTAGCTTTTATCCCGTTCATGTCTAGGGACCACAGGGGGACAGCGGGCCTCAGGGGCGCGCAGTGAGTAACAGTAGCTGAGCCTGTGAGCCTCCCTGTGAGCAGGGCTGGTCAGGAAAGCCTGGTGCCTGGGCTGCTGTGAAGGCTGTTTGCTCCTGGCTGCGGTGTGGTCATTCGAGCGCCTCTGTAGACTAGCAGCCACGTAGCAGCCGGGCTGTAGCTACGCCTCCTCTCTGGAGCTCCAGCCATCCTGCTGTAGACTTCTCCTCCCTCTCTGGAGCTCCAGCCATCCTGCTGTAGACTTCTCCCTCCCTCTCTGGAGCTCCAGCCATCCTGCTGTAGACTTCTCCCTCCCTCTCTGGAGCTCCAGCCATCCTGCTGTAGACTTCTCCCTCCCTCTCTGGAGCTCCAGCCATCCTGCTGTAGACTTCTCCCTCCCTCTCTGGAGCTCCAGCCATCCTGCTGTAGACTTCTCCCTCCCTCTCTGGAGCTCCAGCCATCCTGCTGTAGACTTCTCCCTCCCTCTCTGGAGCTCCAGCCATCCTGCTGTAGACTTCTCCCTCCCTCTCTGGAGCTCCAGCCATCCTGCTGTAGACTTCTCCCTCCCTCTCTGGAGCTCCAGCCATCCTGCTGTAGACTTCTCCCTCCCTCTCTGGAGCTCCAGCCATCCTGCTGTAGACTTCTCCCTCCCTCTCTGGAGCTCCAGCCATCCTGCTGTAGACTTCTCCCTCCCTCTCTGGAGCTCCAGCCATCCTGCTGTAGACTTCTCCCTCCCTCTCTGGAGCTCCAGCCATCCTGCTGTAGACTTCTCCCTCCCTCTCTGGAGCTCCAGCCATCCTGCTGTAGACTTCTCCCTCCCTCTCTGGAGCTCCAGCCATCCTGCTGTAGACTTCTCCCTCCCTCTCTGGAGCTCCAGCCATCCTGCTGTAGACTTCTCCCTCCCTCTCTGGAGCTCCAGCCATCCTGCTGTAGACTTCTCCCTCCCTCTCTGGAGCTCCAGCCATCCTGCTGTAGACTTCTCCCTCCCTCTCTGGAGCTCCAGCCATCCTGCTGTAGACTTCTCCCTCCCTCTCTGGAGCTCCAGCCATCCTGCTGTAGACTTCTCCCTCCCTCTCTGGAGCTCCAGCCATCCTGCTGTAGACTTCTCCCTCCCTCTCTGGAGCTCCAGCCATCCTGCTGTAGACTTCTCCCTCCTCTCTGGAGCTCCAGCCATCCTGCTGTAGACTTCTCCCTCCCTCCCTCCCTCCCTCCCTCTCCTCCTTTCTAACTCTACGGCTTTCCAAAATTCCCACAGGGCCTGCCAGGCTTCCCCGGAGTGCTGGGTCGACCGGTAGGTGCGCTGTCCCGTCTCGCATGCGGCTGCATGACTAACCTGGCGTGGGATTGAAACCGTGGAGGGACGTGTTCACTTTCAGACTGCTGCCCCTTTACCACACGCGCACGCACACGCACGCACACACGCACGCACGCACACCGTGGAACCCCTCTGATCAGACCACCAAAGAGACAACAAACCTGGTCTTAATAGAGGGAGCTGCCCTGACTTGAGAAACTTGAGATCTCCAAATTGAAAGAGCTAGAGAAGGAGTCTTTATATTGTTCACAGGGAGCGACTCGACTGTGCAGTCAATCCTCTGATACAGACCAGCCCGTACTGGGTTTAATCTGCATACAGATCAAACACAGCCAGGGCTGAAAGGGGGCTCTCTACACAGGGGTCAGCAGTCTGTTAAGTGAATGGCATTACTGTGCTTCTGCATGCGTATAGCAAACTTCTGCATGGCAACATGCAGTGCACATGTCAGTGATGGGTTTTGTATTTATTGCATATTCAGTGTTTGTTCTTTAAGCTTGGTTCTGAAACGTTTGGATTTGTTTGTTTAAAACACACACACACATATATCTATATATCTACATATATCTATAAATATATCAATATATAAAGACACATCTAATACAGAACCTGTGCGGTGAACATGCCTGCGATACAAAGCATTAAGAAGGAAACAACACTCGTTTATAATGTGGAAGAACTCCACTTCCCTTTCATTTGTGCATGAACAGAAACACTGAGTCTGTAATAACAAGTCTTCAGCAGTGGTTTCGTGTTCACTTTTTATTTCTTTTGATGGGATCTATTTTCCACTGTGTTGTAATGATTATAAAAAAAATATTTTAAAAAAATGTAAAAATCTGTTTCATATTCACGTCTTAAATGACATTGGTTTCCATGCTGCCTGTCCTCTAAACAGCTATAGAGACATTTTCAACAAAACTTAGACAAAGTGGAAAATACCAGCCCAGTGTCATACCATTGCCCAGTCATTACCAGCACCTTAATAATAATGAGCACTAGTCTACACACTCCATTCTTAGCTCTGCAGCGCTGTCATTACCAGCACCTTAATAATAATGAGCACTAGTCTACACACTCCATTCTCAGCTCTGCAGCTGTCATTACCAGCACCTTAATAATAATGAGCACTAGTCTACACACTGCATTCTCAGCTCTGCAGCGCTGTCATTACCAGCACCTTAATAATAATGAGCACTAGTCTACACACTGCATTCTCAGCTCTGCAGCGCTGTCATTACCAGCACCTTAATAATAATGAGCACTAGTCTACACACTCCATTCTCAGCTCTGCAGCGCTGTCATTACCAGCACCTTAATAATAATGAGCACTAGTCTACACACTGCATTCTCAGCTCTGTAGCGCTGTCGTTACCAGCACCTTAATAATAATGAGCACTAGTCTACACACTCCACTCAGCTCTGCAGCGCTGTCATTACCAGCACCTTAATAATAATGAGCACTAGTCTACACACTCCACTCTCAGCTCTGCAGCGCTGTCGTTACCAGCACATTAATAAGCAGTTTCAGGCACAGTGTTCATGTTGTAATGTAACTCAGGGTGTGTTTGTTTATTCAGGGAAACCAAGGCGAGCCTGGGACTCGCGGCCCCCCGGTGAGTCTTTATTAATATTATTGAATATTATTTATTATTATTGATTTCCCTGCTGTACGGCTGACCAGGTGTTCCGCTTTTAATGACCGTACCTGAGGCACCTCTCGGAATTCCACTGCAGAGTCAAGTCGATGACATCACAATGTGCCACCTGAATGGTATTCTCCTCATCAGCATTTCCCCACTTTTCAATGAAAATGACAATGGACTAGATGAAGGTTGAATAAACATGAGTAGAAAGCAAATCTAGCTGGATTTAGGTTTTATATTGACAGTACCGCAGCAGTATAAAGTTTAACAGTTATAGGACTGCACGTGTCTGTGTGTAGGTTATACTCAGTTTTTAGCCTTGGTTCACTTCTGCTTGCATCCCCCCTCACACAGACGCTGGCTGTCCTGTAGCTCTTCAGTGCTGGATGCCTCCTCATAAAGCCCCACGTTTAGTTTTCTGATGTCATCTCGTCTTCTTTCCTCTCTGCAGGGTCCAATAGGTCTTGTTGGCCCCCAGGGGCCCCCCGGTCTGAAGGTTAGTGCTTTGCATTATATTGAGATAGGGTTTGTCTGCACTGTCATTGTTTTGTTTTGCTGGTATTCTCGTTTTGTATTGAACATGACTCTGATTTCTTTTGTTTCTTCACAGGGAAATCAAGGAGAACCAGGGATTGGTATACAGGTAAGCTCCTTATTGGAAATAGGCAGGTGTTAGCTTTCTAGAGAGATCTGAGCAGATCACAATCCAAGAAGAAGACTAACAAGCCCTGACCCTGCTGCTGATGCTGCTGCTGCTGCTTCACTTTCTGAGATCTCAACAGATCACAATCCAAGGTGGTCTGGCAGCAGGTCCATAGAGTTTCTAAGAGAGAGGCTAGCTCTGGTCCATACTAATGTCTGCTTCTCCCATTCCAGGGACTGCCGGGGCCCCAAGGCAACATGGGATTGCTAGGACCTCCTGGTCCTCCAGGAGCTGTGGTAGGTGATAGTGAACCATCATTATTGCATGTGTTTGATATTGAACCGCGATTGCTCTGGTCATGTGATTTAATATGCCAAAAACATTACTGAAGAAAAAACAACTCCAATTCTAAAATGAAGACAACACAATTTAAGACTACTCGCAAAAACACCAAGATTAAATGTTTATTTCTGATTGGGTAACTTTACAGGGCGTTAATGACAATTGTATGAGCTATGAGAATCGAGTGCAAGTCCCCAGCATGCATGATAGGATGGAGATGGGTCTCTAGAAAAGTGTCATTGTTTTTTTTTTCTTTAATGTTTAGGGCCCCCAAGGTCCGCCAGGGTTGACTGGACAGCTGGTGAGTTGAGATATTTTTTTGAATTCCGTTAGACTGCAAACACCACAGCGGTGCTGCTACTGATGCAGCAGTGCACTGGGTTACCATTCAATAACTCTGGAAAGCAACTCATATTCCATACCCTTAGCAAGCTGCTCTTTCAGCTATAAAACTAAGGCATCACAAAACAACGAACTGAAGGCAAGCGTTTTTGTTTTGACCCAAAAAGAAATGTCCCTCACGATTCCCGGAAGTGTGCTATCACAATCATAGTCCTTGCCTGCAGTACCTCTAATCCAACCTGTTTCTGTCCTGCCCTTGCTCCACAGGGAGAGTCGGGGAAGCCTGGCATTCCGGGGAGAGACGGCATTCCCGGTAAAGATGGGGAGGCGGGGCTGCCTGGGAAAATGGTAAGGAAGAGCTTGTCCACGCAGCGCAGCTTCCTAGAGTCCCCTCTGAGCTCTGGGGCTGCGTCTGTTTGTCCGTCCAGAAAGTGTCTGAGTGTGTGTCTGGTCTGTTGTAATCTCTGATCTCTTGACGTCTCTCTCCGGCAGGGTGTCGCAGGGCTGCAGGGGCCAGCAGGGCCCAAGGGGCAGCAGGGGGACCGTGGCCTACCAGGAGAGGTATGTCATTTTGAATCCAAGGGCCACGCCCAAACACAGTGCCCAGCACAGACCCTCATATCTGGGCTCTTGAAACTCACTGTCTGGGTGTAGCACCAGCATGCAAATATAACTTGTAAATTTGGCATAAAATTCTCAAATACTTATTTCTAAATAAAATACACTTTCTAGATTTAACATAACCCTGCCCCTAAACACACGAGTGAATAAATCAGCCGAGCATGAAAAACAATTACATGTGTTTAAAAGTGTATTTCTTTACTCACTACTTCCCTGATAAACGTTTACTGCAGTCAAATTTCACTGCAATTTTTCAGTTTTGCTTTGCATTTACCATAGTTTTACTTTTTCTTTTAACACACTTTACCATACCTCTATGGGCATTACAATGCATAGCTATGCTTTACCATGCTTTTATTACTATGCTTATACATACTACAGTAAGAGTTATTTCTGAAGGTATTGTCAGAAGTGGGAGTAATGTTTATCTTGTCTTTTTTACTTCTCTCAGACTGGAATCGGCATGCCAGGGGTGAGAGGAGAGAAGGTAAGAGAGAAGTGTAAAAAAATCTCAGTGCAGTAAACTCTCAGCCATTCTCTCTGGCAGCACAGGTTCAGTGACGCCTGCTTGTGCTTGTTGTGTCCTGCAGGGGGCGCCTGGCGGGGCAATCGAGCAGGGGGTGGGGGGGATAGTTCATCACAATAGCACAGCATGGGCGCTGTTTGAAGACTGTGCAAAGGCTTTTTTTTTAATGAATGAATGAATATTGTAGCGAGCAAGACGCCAATTTTCAGGAAAAACAAGCTCTTTATTGAACTGGACAAACGGTCGGCACCACAGACAGCTCAGCAACGCAGCACAGTCCAAACAGCAACTGGACTCAAGGCACTCTAATGGAGCTACAAATATACACCAGTGTGCAGATTTATAAGAACACCCCACTGCTTCTGTTGTTTTGATGTGTTGTGCATATGAACTCAAACCACTGTGACTGAATATCTTGAGAAACTGTCAAATTAGTGATTGTCTAATTGAATTGATGACTTTAATAAACATCTGTAGTTGATCAGGCTCGTGATTTTCTGTGTTTTCAGGGTGAAAGAGGAGAGAGGGGGCTTCCTGGCATCAGAGGAGACAAGGTATAGTAATAATAATACTAAAAATGGCAGTGATGATATGTATAAAGCTATTTGAATTTACACATTATTAATCCAGGTAATGCACATCATTTTGTTCTGAATGAACTGTTGACTCCTATCAATAAAACTCCTAGTTGTATTGCTGCTGTGTATGTGCTGATTCTCTCTCTCGCTCTGTTTCAGGGAGAGCTGGGAGAGGCAGGAGTACCTGGCGAGGATGTGAGTTTTATTCCGTCTGTGGTGTCTATGGTAATGTACTGTAGCTGTGTGTTTCAACAGGGCTCCTATTCTTGGGTGTGCTGTTGGACTGTGTCCCAGAGGACCAGGTGTGCTTTTCCCATTGCATAGTGTGTGAAGTGTTGGGAACACTGGGGCCAAAGCTGGATCCTGTTACCTTTAGAGACCCTGTCAAGTGGTGAGCCGGACCCTGTCAAGTGTGAGCTGGATCCTGTTACCTTTAGAGACCCTGTCAAGTGTGAACTGGACCCTGTCAAGTGTCAGCTGGATCCTGTTACCTTTAGAGACCTTGTCAAGTATGAGCTGGATCCTGTTACCTTTAGAAACCCTGTCAAGTCTGAGCTGGATCCTGTTACCTTAAGAGACCCTGTCAAGTGTGAGCTGGATCCTGTTACCTTTACAAACCCTGTCAAGTGTGAGCTGGATCCTGTTACCTTTAGAGACCCTGTCAAGTGTGAGCTGGATCCTGTTACCTTTAGAGACCCTGTCAAGTGTGAGCTGGACCCTGTCAAGTGTGAGCTGGATCCTGTTACCTTTAGAGACCTTGTCAAGTATGAGCTGGATCCTGTTACCTTTAGAAACCCTGTCAAGTCTGAGCTGGATCCTGTTACCTTAAGAGACCCTGTCAAGTGTGAGCTGGATCCTGTTACCTTTACAAACCCTGTCAAGTGTGAGCTGGATCCTGTTACCTTTAGAGACCCTGTCAAGTGTGAGCTGGATCCTGTTACCTTTAGAGACCCTGTCAAGTGTGAGCTGGACCCTGTCAAGTGTGAGCTGGATCCTGTTACCTTTAGAAACCCTGTCAAATGTGAGCTGGATCCTGTTACCTTTAGAGACCCTGTCAAGTGTGAGCTGGATCCTGTTACCTTTAGAGACCCTGTCAAGTGTGAGCTGGATCCTGTTACCTTTAAAGACCGTCAGGTGTGAGCTGGATCCTATTACCTTTAGAAACCCTGTCAAGTGTGAACTGGATCCTGTTACCTTTAGAGACCCTGTCAAGTGGTGAGCCGGACCCTGTCAAGTGTGAGCTGGATCCTGTTACCTTTAGAGACCCTGTCAAGTGGTGAGCCGGACCCTGTCAAGTGTGAGCTGGATCCTGTTACCTTTAGAGACCCTGTCAAGTGTGAACTGGACCCTGTCAAGTGTGAGCTGGATCCTGTTACCTTTAGAGACCCTGTCAAGTATGAGCTGGATCCTGTTACCTTTAGAAACCCTGTCAAGTCTGAGCTGGATCCTGTTACCTTAAGAGACCCTGTCAAGTGTGAGCTGGATCCTGTTACCTTTAGAAACCCTGTCAAGTCTGAGCTGGATCCTGTTACCTTTAGAGACCCTGTCAAGTGTGAGCTGGATCCTGTTACCTTTAGAGACCCTGTCAAGTGTGAGCTGGACCCTGTCAAGTGTGAGCTGGATCCTGTTACCTTTAAAGACCCTCAGGTGTGAGCTGGATCCTATTACCTTTAGAAACCCTGTCAAGTGTGAACTGGATCCTGTTACCTTTAGAGACCCTGTCAAGTGGTGAGCCGGACCCTGTCAAGTGTGAGCTGGATCCTGTTACCTTTAGAGACCCTGTCAAGTGGTGAGCCGGACCCTGTCAAGTGTGAGCTGGATCCTGTTACCTTTAGAGACCCTGTCAAGTGTGAACTGGACCCTGTCAAGTGTGAGCTGGATCCTGTTACCTTTAGAAACCTTGTCAAGTGTGAGCAGAATCCTGTTACCTTTAGAAACCCTGTCGTGTGAGCAGAATCCTGTTACCTTTAGAAACCTTGTCAAGTGTGAGCCTGACCCTGTCAAGTGTGAGCAGAATCCTGTTACCGTTAGAAACCCTGTCAGGTGTGAGCAGGATCCTGTTACCTTTATTATTATTATTTATTTCTTAGCAGACGCCCTTATCCAGGGCGACTTACAATTGTTACAAGATATCACAGTATTTTTACATACAATTACCCATTATACAGTTGGGTTTTTACAATCTAGGTAAAATACCTTGCTCAAGGGTACAGCAGCAATGTCCCCCACCTGGGACTGAATCCACGACCCTCGGGTCAAGAGTCCAAAGCCCTAACCACTACTCCACACTGCTGCCTATTTCTTAGCAGGTGCCCTTACCCAGGGCGACTTACAGTTGTATACAAAAAATACATATCAAGAATTACAGTACAATTAAGACCAAGATACAAAATACAATGACTTCAGTCCTAATAAGAATACATACAAAACACAGTACAATTTGATATCGGGGCAGTTCAAGAGCAGATAACGCTGTTGATAGTTACATCAGGGTTAGATACGAGTGCAAGTGAAATACAAAATGCTACAGATTGGGTTCAGTGCAGGATTACATACAGTAAAATAGAGAGCAGATGAGTGCAAGTTAACGTGCATTAAAGGCAGAGTGCTATATAAACCATAAGGGGAGAGTTGAGTGTTACACGTGTTGTCTACAGACATGTGTCTTGAGGAAACCTTGTCAAGTGTGAGCTGGATCCTGTTACCTATCAAGTGTGAGCTGGATCCTGTTACCTTTAGAAATCCTGTCAAGTGTGAGCTGGATGCTGTTACCTTTAGAAACCCTGTCAAGTGTGAGCCGGACCCTGTAAAGTGTGAGCTGGATCCTGTTACCTTTAGAGACCCTGTCAAGTGTGAGCTGGCTCCTGTTACCTTTAGAGACCCTGTCAAGTATGAGCTAGATCATATTACCTTTAGAGACCGTGAAGTGTGAGCTGGATCCTGTTATCTATCAAGTGTGAGCTGGATCCTGTTACTTTTAGAAACCCTGTGAAGTGTGAGCTTTATGCTATCAAGTGTGAGCTGGATCCTGTTACCTTTAGAAACCCTGTCAAGTCTGAGCTGGATCCTGTTACCTTAAGAGACCCTGTCAAGTGTGAGCTGGATCCTGTTACCTTTAGAAACCCTGTCAAGTCTGAGCTGGATCCTGTTACCTTTAGAGACCCTGTCAAGTGTGAGCTGGATCCTGTTACCTTTAGAGACCCTGTCAAGTGTGAGCTGGACCCTGTCAAGTGTGAGCTGGATCCTGTTACCTTTAGAAACCCTGTCAAATGTGAGCTGGATCCTGTTACCTTTAGAGACCCTGTCAAGTGTGAGCTGGATCCTGTTACCTTTAGCGACCCTGTCAAGTGTGAGCTGGATCCTGTTACCTTTAAAGACCGTCAGGTGTGAGCTGGATCCTATTACCTTTAGAAACCCTGTCAAGTGTGAACTGGATCCTGTTACCTTTAGAGACCCTGTCAAGTGGTGAGCCGGACCCTGTCAAGTGTGAGCTGGATCCTGTTACCTTTAGAGACCCTGTCAAGTGTGAACTGGACCCTGTCAAGTGTGAGCTGGATCCTGTTACCTTTAGAGACCCTGTTAAGTGTGAACTGGGCCCTGTCAAGTGTGAGCTGGATCCTGTTACCTTTAGAGACCCTGTCAAGTGGTGAGCCGGACCCTGTCAAGTGTGAGCTGGATCCTGTTACCTTTAGAGACCCTGTCAAGTGTGAACTGGACCCTGTCAAGTGTGAGCTGGATCCTGTTACCTTTAGAGACCCTGTCAAGTGGTGAGCCGGACCCTGTCAAGTGTGAGCTGGATCCTGTTACCTTTAGAGACCCTGTCAAGTGTGAACTGGACCCTGTCAAGTGTGAGCTGGATCCTGTTACATTTAATAGACCGTCAAGTGTGAGCCGGACCCTGCAAGTGTGAGCTGGATCCTGTTACCTTTAGAGACCCTGTCAAGTGTGAGCTGGATCCTGTTACCTTTAGAAACCCTGTGTAGTGTGAGCTTGATTCTATCAAGTGTGAGCTGGATCATGTTACCTTTTGAAACCCTGTCAAGTGTGAGCTGGATCCTGTTACCTTAAGAGACCCTGTCAAGTGTGAGCTGGATCCTGTTACCGTTAGAAACCCTGTCAAATGTGAGCTGGATCCTGTTACCTTTAGAAACCCTGTCAAGTCTGAGCTGGGTCCTCTTACCTTAAAAGACCCTGTCAAGTATGAGCTGGATCCTGTTACCTTTAGAGACCCTGTCAAGTGTGAGCTGGATCCTGTTACCTTTAGAGACCCTGTCAAGTGTGAGCCGGACCCTGTCAAGTGTGAGCAGAATCCTGTTACCTTTAGAAATCCTGTCAAGTGTGAGCCGGACCCTGTCAAGTGTGAGCTGGATCCTGTTCTTTAGAAATCCTGTCAAGTGTGAGCCGGACCCTGTCAAGTGTGAACTGGATCCTGTTACCTTTAGAGACCCTGTGAAGTGTGAGCAGGATCCTGTTACCTTTAGAAACCCTGTCAAATGTCAGCTGGATCCTGTTACCTTTAGAGACCCTGTCAAGTGTGAGCTGGATCCTGTTACCTTTAGAAACCCTGTCAATTGTGAGCTAGATCCTGTTACCTTTAGAGACCCTGACAAATGTGAGCTGGATCCTGTTACCTTTAGAGACCCTGTCAAGTCTGAGCTGGATCCTGTTACCTTTAGAGACCCTGTCAAGTGTGAGCTGGATCCTGTTACCTTTACAGACCCTGTCAAGTGTGTGCCGGACCCTGTCAAGTGTGAGCTGGATCCTGTTACCTTTAGAAATCCTGTCAAGTGTGAGCTGGATCCTGTTACCTTTAGAAATCCTGTCAAGTGTGAGCTGGATCCTGTTACCTTTAGAGACCCTGTCAAGTGTGAGCTGGATCCTGTTACCTTTAGAGACCCTGTCAAGTGTGTGCTGGACCCTGTCAAGTGTGAGCTGGATCCTGTTACCTTTAGAAATCCTGTCAAGTGTGAGCTGGATCCTGTTACCTTTAGAAATCCTGTCAAGTGTGAGCTGGATCCTGTTACCTTTAGAGACCCTGTCAAGTCTGAGCTGGATTCTGTTACCTTTAGAGACCCTGTCAAGTGTGAACTGGATCCTGTTACCTTTAGAAACCCTGTGTAGTGTGAGCCGGACCCTGTCAAGTGTGAGCTGGATCCTGTTACCTGTAGAGACCCTGTGAAATGTGAGCAGGATCCTGGTACCTTTAGAAACCCTGTCAAGTCTGAGCTGGATCCTGTTACCTTTAGAGACCCTGTCAAGTGTGAGCTGGATCCTGTTACCTTTAGAGACCCTGTCAAGTGTGAGCTGGACCCTGTCAAGTGTGAGCTGGATCCTGTTACCTTTAGAAACCCTGTCAAATGTGAGCTGGATCCTGTTACCTTTAGAGACCCTGTCAAGTGTGAGCTGGATCCTGTTACCTTTAGAGACCCTGTCAAGTGTGAGCTGGATCCTGTTACCTGTAGAGACCCTGTGAAATGTGAGCAGGATCCTGGTACCTTTAGAAACCCTGTCAAGTCTGAGCTGGATCCTGTTACCTTTAGAGACCCTGTCAAGTGTGAGCTGGATCCTGTTACCTTTAGAGACCCTGTCAAGTGTGAGCTGGACCCTGTCAAGTGTGAGCTGGATCCTGTTACCTTTAGAAACCCTGTCAAATGTGAGCTGGATCCTGTTACCTTTAGAGACCCTGTCAAGTGTGAGCTGGATCCTGTTACCTTTAGAGACCCTGTCAAGTGTGTGCCGGACCCTGTCAAGTGTGAGCTGGATCCTGTTACCTTTAGAAATCCTGTCAAGTGTGAGCTGGATCCTGTTACCTTTAGAGACCCTGTCAAGTGTGAGCTGGATCCTGTTACCTTTAGAGACCCTGTCAAGTGTGAGCTGGATCCTGTTACCTTTAGAGACCCTGTCAAGTGTGAGCTGGATCCTGTTACCTTTAGAGACCCTGTCAAGTGTGAGCTGGATCCTGTTACCTTTAGAAACCCTGTCAAGTGTGAGCTGGATCCTGTTACCTTTAGAAACCCTGTCAAGTGTGAACTGGATCCTGTTACCTGTAGAGACCCTGTCAAGTGTGAACTGGACCCTGTCAAGTGTGAGCTGGATGCTGTTACCTTTAGAAACCATGTCAAGTGTGAGCTGGATCCTGTTACCTTTAGAGACCCTGTCAAGTGTTAACTGGACCCTGTCAAGTGTGAGCTGGATGCTGTTACCTTTAGAAACCATGTCAAGTGTGAACTGGATCCTGTTACCTGTAGAGACCCTGTCAAGTGTGAACTGGACCCTGTCAAGTGTGAGCTGGATGCTGTTACCTTTAGAAACCATGTCAAGTGTGAACTGGATCCTGTTACCTTTAGAGACCCTGTCAAGTGTTAACTGGACCCTGTCAAGTGTGAGCTGGATGCTGTTACCTTTAGAAACCATGTCAAGTGTGAACTGGATCCTGTTACCTTTAGAGACCCTGTCAAGTGTGAGCTGGACCCTGTCAAGTGTGAGCTGGATCCTGTTACCTTTAGAAACCCTGTCAAGTGTGAGCTGGATCCTGTTACCTTTAGAGACCCTGTCAAGTGTGAGCTGGATCCTGTTACCTTTAGAGACCCTGTCAAGTGTGAGCTGGATCCTGTTACCTTTAAAGACCCTGTCAAGTGTGAGCTGGATCCTGTTACCTTTAGAAACCCTGTCAAGTGTGAGCTGGATCCTGTTACCTTTAGAGACCCTGTCAAGTGGTGAGCCGGACCCTGTCAAGTGTGAGCTGGATCCTGTTACCTTTAGAGACCCTGTCAAGTGTGAGCTGGACCCTGTCAAGTGTGAGCTGGATCCTGTTACCTTTAGAGACCCTGTCAAGTGTGAACTGGGCCCTGTCAAGTGTGAGCTGGATCCTGTTACCTTTAGAGACCCTGTCAAGTGGTGAGCCGGACCCTGTCAAGTGTGAGCTGGATCCTGTTACCTTTAGAGACCCTGTCAAGTGTGAACTGGACCCTGTCAAGTGTGAGCTGGATCCTGTTACCTTTAGAGACCCTGTCAAGTGGTGAGCCTGGACCCTGTCAAGTGTGAGCTGGATCCTGTTACCTTTAGAGACCCTGTCAAGTGTGAACTGGACCCTGTCAAGTGTGAGCTGGATCCTGTTACCTTTAGAGACCCTGTCAAGTGTGAGCCGGACCCTGTCAAGTGTGAGCTGGATCCTGTTACCTTTAGAGACCCTGTCAAGTGTGAGCTGGATCCTGTTACCTTTAGAGACCTGTCAAGTGTGAGCTGGATCCTGTTACCTTTAGAGACCCTGTCAAGTGTGAGCTTGATTCTGTCAAGTGTGAGCTGGATCCTGTTACCTTTAGAAACCCTGTCAAGTGTGAGCTGGATCCTGTTACCTTAAGAGACCCTGTCAAGTGTGAGCTGGATCCTGTTACCGTTAGAAACCCTGTCAAATGTGAGCTGGATCCTGTTACCTTTAGAAACCCTGTCAAGTCTGAGCTGGGTCCTCTTACCTTAAAAGACCCTGTCAAGTATGAGCTGGATCCTGTTACCTTTAGAGACCCTGTCAAGTGTGAGCTGGATCCTGTTACCTTTAGAGACCCTGTCAAGTGTGTGCCGGACCCTGTCAAGTGTGAGCTGGATCCTGTTACCTTTAGAGACCCTGTCAAGTGTGAGCTGGATCCTGTTACCTTTAGAGACCCTGTCAAGTGTGAGCTGGATCCTGTTACCTTTAGAGACCCTGTCAAGTGTGAGCTGGATCCTGTTACCTTTACAGACCCTGTCAAGTGTGTGCCGGACCCTGTCAAGTGTGAGCTGGATCCTGTTACCTTTAGAAATCCTGTCAAGTGTGAGCTGGATCCTGTTACCTTTAGAAATCCTGTCAAGTGTGAGCTGGATCCTGTTACCTTTAGAGACCCTGTCAAGTGTGAGCTGGATCCTGTTACCTTTAGAGACCCTGTCAAGTGTGTGCCGGACCCTGTCAAGTGTGAGCTGGATCCTGTTACCTTTAGAAATCCTGTCAAGTGTGAGCTGGATCCTGTTACCTTTAGAAATCCTGTCAAGTGTGAGCTGGATCCTGTTACCTTTAGAGACCCTGTCAAGTCTGAGCTGGATTCTGTTACCTTTAGAGACCCTGTCAAGTGTGAACTGGATCCTGTTACCTTTAGAAACCCTGTGTAGTGTGAGCCGGACCCTGTCAAGTGTGAGCTGGATCCTGTTACCTTTAGAGACCCTGTCAAGTGTTAACTGGACCCTGTCAAGTGTGAGCTGGATGCTGTTACCTTTAGAAACCATGTCAAGTGTGAACTGGATCCTGTTACCTGTAGAGACCCTGTCAAGTGTGAACTGGACCCTGTCAAGTGTGAGCTGGATGCTGTTACCTTTAGAAACCATGTCAAGTGTGAACTGGATCCTGTTACCTGTAGAGACCCTGTGAAGTGTGAGCAGGATCCTGGTACCTTTAGAAACCCTGTCAAGTGTGAACTGGATCGTGTTACCTTTAGAGACCCTGTGAAGTGTGAGCAGGATCCTGTTACCTTTAGAAACCCTGTCAAGTGTGAGCTGGATCCTGTTACCTTTAGAGACCCTGTGAAGTGTGAGCTGGATCCTGTTACCTTTAGAAACCCTGTCAAGTGTGAGCTGGATCCTGTTATCTTAGAAACCCTGTCAAGTGTGAGCTTGATCCTGTTACCTTTAGAAACCCTGTCAAGTGTGAGCTGGATCCTGTTACCTGTCAAGTGTGAGCTGGATCCTGTTACCTATAGAGACCCTGTCAAGTGTGAGCTGGATCCTGTTACCTTTAGAAACCCTGTCAAGTGTGAGCTGGATCCTGTTACCTTTAGAAACCCTGCCCATTGATATTGTTGTCCTGGCTCTCACCGGTGTCTTTCTATTTGACAGGGTGCCAAAGGACAGGCTGGACCCAAAGGTGAAAAAGTGAGTACCTTCTGCCGTGCAGCCACCAGGCCCAGCAGAGCAGCTGTGTGCTGCAGCCTGCTGAGACACTGTTCAAAGCGGCAACAGTGTGTCTCTGTTTTTTTTTTTTTACCAGTCTGAATGCACTCTGATGTGAAAAGAGGTTTCGATTAAAAACCACAGCCCCCCAGTATGGTGACTTTCTTGGGCCCATTACTGTAAATATGTGTTTTAATTCTCTTTGAAAGTAGCAAACCAAAACCTACCTTCATGCAGGAGTATGTATTATTCATTATTGCATTGACCCCCCCCGGCCCCTGTAGAGTTTAGAATAGTATATCTACACTACATGGGAGTCTCTGTCCTCATAAACACAATGAGCTTGTGTGTGTGCGTGCTGCTGTGTAACAGCGGTCTGTGTGTCTCATTTCAGGGAGTGGCAGGAGAGGGCCTGCCTGGTCCAGCTGGTCAACCCGGACCGCAGGGGCTCAAGGTAAGACTGGTCTGCAATGAACAGCAACGATACTGGGCTGGATTCTCAAAGCTATTTACTCCAAATTGTCATTAGCGAATGGAAAAAACACCATTACAATTCTAAAACAAATAATAAACAACTTAAGACTGCTTATTTGCAGGTTCTTAAAAAAATAACTTAGTTGTATTAGTTGTTTATTTCTGGTTTGGTAACTTTATTGGGTGTGTTTCTCCTTTCTGAAAAAAAATGTGCTAATGACGATGTGGAGTAAATAGCTTTGAGAATTTAGCACACACTTGAAGGTGCTAGATTCACTTGTCTGTCTGTCTGGGCTGTAATGACAGTTCCTCACACTGTGTCATTTGGCAGGGTGACCTCGGTTTGCCAGGCCCTCCTGGACCCCCGGGACCCCAGGGCCTCGCTGGGACCCCCGGTCTGCCGGGTCAGAGGGGTGACAATGGGCAGCCAGGAGTTCCAGGGCCGGTGGGAGAGAGGGTAGGTACAACACCCAGCACAAAGACTGCCACACAGCTGGTATCAACTGCACTCTGCACACTGCAGACCTCACACTGCACACTGCACACTGCAGACCACAAACTGCACACCACACACTACACACTGCAAACCACACACCGCACACCGCACACTGCACACCACAAACCACACACTGCAGACCACACACCACACACTGCAGACCACAAACCACACACTGCACACCACACACCACACACTGCAAACCACACACTGCACACCGCACACCGCACACCGCACACTGCACACCGCACACCACAAACCACACACTGCACAGCGGCGGCGCCTGCGCTTTATTTGAACCATATGGTTTGGGGTTTGCATCCAGCCCTCGCCTTTCCATTCATTTGAATGAGCTGAGATGCCAACTGAATACACAGTGCAGTGCTTGTCTGGTGCGCTGTCTCCTTGGTTTGCCATCACTGAACACCCTTTCTCTGTTTCCTGGGAAGGGTTTACAGGGGTTCCCCGGACGAGATGGCACCCCAGGAGTGCCGGGACCACCCGGACCCCCGGGGGCAGCGGTGAGTATCAAAACGCAGAGCGATCAGGAGGGGGCCTGAGCTGAGAGATGGACAGTCTGCTCATCAGCACTTTCTTACTCCAGTGTTATTAAAAAAAAAATCTAATAATATAATGAAAGGTAGACAGCCTCTTTCATAATTTACCGTACAGGGCTCCAAAAAGAATCTTGATTTGCCAGAGAAAAGTTATTTGATAATTTTGTAAGGTTGTTTTTTAAAGTTTCATTGGACAGACCCTATAGCAGAGAAAAATGCATGTCCTGCATTGCTGAGCTTCAACTCCATTGTATTTTATTTTGTGCTTTATTTCAGGGTCCCCAGGGTCTAGCTGGCAGCAAAGGAGACAAGGTGAGAGCTCTCCCTGATAAACTGTAGGTCCAATACTGCCAGTAGGGACCAGTCTGTCAGTCTGAGAGTCTAATACTGCCTGTAGGGACCAGTCTATTAGTCTATTATCTGATTTTTTGAGGTCTTCGTTCCACTGTATTCTTATTGTAAGTAGTGATGTTAGGGGGGTAATATCAGCAGAACTGAGGAGTTGAAGAGCGGCAGTATTTAGACCCGACACTGTTTAGATCATTAAAATAGAGCCCTACAGTAAGTCTTGTTGTTGTTCCATTCTCAGGGGGACATTGGTGTCGGTCAGTCAGGCCCGAGAGGAGAGAGGGGTGACCAGGGGCCCAGGGTGAGTACCACTGCACTGCTGCAGCCCCACACACAGATCCCTTCCCAATCACAGCAGTGTGGGAACACTTCATTTAGGGAGGCATAAATACGTGTTTTGATAAGCAACTACTAATATATATTAAAGACATAAAAACAGCCATGTCAAATTTGGTTATTTTGGTTATTTTGGAATACTGTAATTGTGTCATTTTCATCTGGTTCCTATTCCCTACCATTGCAGGTCCATTTACTGTTTATTAGCATGTAACTGAAGTTCAGTAAATGGGTAAATGCGTATCAGTTCAATTATTTACTGTTATGCTTACCTAACCCCAATGCTCGACACAGATTCAGTCTCGACCACAAAGACGGTCTTCATTTCTCACCCTCCGCTCGCTTCCTTGTTTCCAGGGAGAAGACGGACGACCTGGGAAGGACGGAGAAAGGGGACAAGCAGTAAATACCATGTTTCTCTTGTATCTTTTTCATTCAGCGTTTTTTTTTTTTTTTTTTTTTAATCATTATAGAGGATACACGAGGGTTCTAAGTGTGTGTAGCAAAAATAATGAATGAATGACGGGAGACAAACACACAGCGACAGTCTCAGGATGTGTATGTCATGAATTGATTATATTTCAGTTACCCCCGAAGAAACCACTTGTTTTTGTGTTTGCTGTGGGGAGCTCTGAAATCAAAGCTTGGGGAAGCCACACTGCTGCAAGCCGGCCGCGGAAACATGAAAAATAAATACACTTTGGAGCCCCCGCATAGTTTAGTCAAATAGAAATATAACTATTAGAAATAAAATGATAAACTCAGCAGTACGAAACAGAGCAAGGGGCATTTTAATATTAATAATAAAAATAAAGTTCTCTTACAGGGAGCCACTGGAAGTCGAGGGGAGAGAGGAGACAAGGTGAGCTGGAGTTTCATCTCTTCATTCGGATTCATTTTACAGGACTTCATTAAGATTACATTTGGAACAGGTCCATCAGATCTGTCCATTTTTATGCTCATCGTGATTCGTTAAGCAATTTAACATTAACGTTTCTTTCGAGTAAATATTTGAATAGATTTCCAGTTTTATGTAAGACTAAAGTGCATACGTTGAAAACGACGTCTAGTCAGTGCTCTGTCGTTGAACTGATTATGTTTTTGTTAGTAATTTTAAATGTAGCGATGTGGAGTGTTTTATAGTGAACAGTGTACAGGATTTCGATGGTGAGCTTGCTGTGGTAATCTCTGACCCTGAGAGGTTTCCTCTCTGAAATATCCACTGACACTGACACTGGACCTGCAGAACCTCACAGCTCTGCTTCCTGTTGTTTCAGGGTGAGACCGGGCCAATGGGTGAAAAAGGAAACAAGGTACTGGTCCAAATAAGTTACGTTTTACTAAAGTAAAAATATTTTTCGTTTTAAATCTATTCCTGAGTACAGTCTTCATGTGTGTGATTTATAATAAGTTAATACACTGTGTGTAGGATGTCTCTTATTGTATTGCAATCCGCAGTTTGAGCAGACGGAACTGCACCCCAAACTGCACGGGGTGACATTTCTGATACACATCACAGATTCCTTTGTACAGCAAGCTTCGCTCTCCTGGATTATGATGTCAAGGAACCCCTTGGAATTAGACTCAATATTTTACTTTTTACCTAGGTTAAGTTTTAAAGTCGTATGTTTTCTTCGAACTCACTGCCAATATATAACAAATCAGGTGTGCTACACAGGTCATTTGAGAACCGCAGGGGTCAGGCCAGGTAAAACCGATTAAGCCTCTTTCTCTTTTGATCCTGGAAACAGGGCGATACAGTGACAGTCACCGGGCCGCCAGGAATCCAGGGGAACAAGGGAGAAACGGTGAGTGAAATCCGATAGCGGTCTGGGAACGGTTTCAAAATGAAAGCGATCAATCCCAGTGCCTCGACACCTGCTGTGCAAAAGGACTTTTAACACAACACTCTTTCATGGTTTTCATTACATGTTACTTCATGCTAATGTTGGACTCGGCTTTCTCCAAGATAAAATGAGACAGTCGTGGTGGGAATCAACCAAGACGTAGCCTCGCTACCCCTCCACCTGAGTCCTGACTGTCCCATGTGTTTTGCTCCGCAGGGCGATCATGACCCCAAAGGGATGCAGGGAGAGAAGGGGCTGAAGGGGAGGAGGGGCTGTCAGGCCAGCAGGTAAGGAGGGTAACCTATACTGGGAGGAGCGTGACTGGGACAGCCAGCACCCCAGATTAGCTGCTCAGCTCTTGGGGAGTCCTGCCTAAACTACAGATGCTCTTAAACGTTTCCAGCCTGGTTATAGCGGTCGTTGCCGTAGATCCAGTTTACTAGACTCCATTCATAGTCCAGAGTACTCGTACTCTGCAAACGCTTAATACTCGATATACATAGCAGACTCTGAGATTGATGTGACAGAGCCAACTGAAATTCCTATTGTATCAGATGGAAATTACTGGACCTAGCATTAAGATTAGCTGCACTGTTTAGTTATTCTTATTTTCCCATGGTTATACTATGCCTTTACCTTAGTTTACCACTGTTTTGCCATATTTTTCCAATGCTTTAACAAACACCTGTGCTTTATAAAGCTTAGCTTTCCTTTACCATGCTTCCACTGTGTTTTGTTAAACTTTGCTATGGTTTTTACAATGTTATTTTGCCAGTAGGTTAGTTTTAATGATCCAATCCGGTTCCTGTGGCACTGACCCTTGTTCTGTGCTGTTGTCTTGTGTTCCTGCCAGGGTCCGAGCGGAGAGCAGGGCGAGCGGGGGTCCCCAGGGTTCCAGGGGGCCAGGGGGCCCAGCGGGCAGAAGGTGAGAGCACAAGGAATTCCTTTCGACCACCCTCGCTTCTGTAACGAACTCCACTGTGTGTCACTGCTGTCTCCGAGTCACTGCACTGTGTGCTGTTGTGTATTGATATATTTTTGCCATACTTTTTTGTACAGAATTTCCTGACTGTTGTGGCTTCAAGCTTAAACCATGGATTAACCCATACCTGTAGCAGTCCCTTGACGCGCTTGTCTCTTCTCTCTGCAGGGTGAAGCTGGAGCGCCGGGGGTCCCAGGAGAGCCTGTAAGGAAGATTTTAAAATGTGTTTTTTCCAGTGGTGTTGCCATGTCTTTGCTTCGTGCCCATTCTCATCCTGTTCTCATCCTCTCTTGTTATCTCAGGGATTGCCAGGGAAGGACGGGTTCTCAGGACCGAGAGGGGAACAAGGGGAAGTGGGGATCATTGGCATGAGGGGGCCCAAGGTTCGATTTATACACACATACTGACACACACTCCCACACGCACACACACTGTAGACACACACTGCACAGACACACACTCCCACACACACACACTCACACACACTGCACAAACACAGACACACATACACACATACTGCACAGACACACACACACATACTGCACACTCCCACACACACATACTGCACAGACACACACTCCCACACACACACACATACTGCAGACACACATACTGCACAGACACACACATACAGACAGGCACACATACAATCACATAATAACAGAAGAGTATCACACAAACAAACACACAGACACACTCGCTGATTCAGGACTGGGTTTAAAGACAGATATGCTGCACTACACTTACCACTTACTAGCACTTACCCTCACCAGCTTTGTATACTTGACAGTTGAAGTAATGGTGTTTGTTTTCAGGGTGATCGTGGATTCAAGGGGCGTGTGGGAAGGACGGGATGACGGGAGAGAAGGGTGACGGAGGTATTCCTGGCAGACCTGGCCTTCCGGGAGGAAGGGAGAGCTGGTAAGGAGGAGGCCGGTCTTCTACCACACCGCCTCTTATATAATATCTGTAATTACAACACCCACGTCCTATACAACATCTTACACAACGCCTGCGTCTTGACAATGCCGACGTCTTTATCGCAGTGCTGCGAGACATTAAACACGCGAGGATCTATTCTGAGAGACCGCCTGGAGCTCCAGAGACAGAGCGAATCACATCACAGCCCAACAGTCTTTAACCAGGGAAAAATGAGTTGAATCTGAAATAAATGAATTTGGAAAGCAAACACATCAATACAATCTGCAAATACACCCTGGTGTAATTGGGTCACTGAATCTCCTTAAGGGCCGTATTCAGAAAGCAGTAGCTTGCAGGCAAATGCGCTGGCTTACAGTGTGTTAACAGCATAGTGCATCCGCTCCAAGCCCTCACGGATCAGCACAATCAGAACTGCAGACGCTGGACTAAAATACAGTTCTGCAGTAAAAGTGTTCTTTTCCAGGATTAGGGTGAGAGACTCTCTTGTGTTCAGCATAATGATGTTCTACAGTGACACCCGAATGACAGATGTCTGTTTCAGACCGGTGGCTGCTCATTCAGACAGTGGCTTCTGTTTCAATGATCTAATTCTGTCGACCCAGAATTTATAACCCTGATTCTGCGCCAACCTCATTTCCCTGTATTTTTGTTGTATGCAGTGATGTCACTGCTTACATCATTAAAAAAGGACTAAGATAATCTGTTGGTAAGAGCAGGACAGGCGGCTGCTGCAAAGACACACTCTACAGCATACTTTTATACCTTTGGTAATGAATTGGCATCTCAGTCCGTTGAACTGAATGGAAAGGCAAGGGCTGGATGTGAACCGCAAACCATACAGTTAAAAAACGAACGTCTTACCATTCAACTAAAGAGCAAGCTCTGTAGTGGAGAGGCGAGTGCGTGGCTTATGCTGATGTCAGTACTATTAAGTCATCAGCCGCTGGCAGGAGATTCATTGCAAGTTGTATATTAGAATGCTGAACCTTGCAAGTGACCTTTGTTGTTTTGTGGTGTTTGTGTTTCAGGGAGAGCCTGGGATCCCTGGCCAGTCTGGGACGCCTGGGAAGGAGGGTCTGATCGGCCCCAAGGTGAGTGCAGCTCATTCAAACCGGCCACTAAGAGAAAGAGCTCAGTGTTGTAACAGACTCCTATCTTTCAGATGGGATGGTTTCACTGAGAGGGTGAGTCATGCTGTTCTGTGTTTGCAGGGTGACAGGGGGTTTGACGGGCAGCAGGGCCACAAGGGACAGCAAGGAGAGAAAGGAGAGCGGGTAAGTGACACTCCTGCGTTGTTTCTGATTCACTTTAGAATTGTATTGGGTGTGTTTTTTTTTTAATTTTTTTTTTTGCTTGTGAAAGTTTGGAGTAAAGAGCTTTGAGACTCAAGCCTGTGGTCTGGGCATTCATTAAACAGAAAGACCAGAAAGAAAAATGATAAAGCATTGCGTATGGTGCATGTTGTGGGTTAATCAGACTTCTCCCTCCCTCTCTTTCTCTCTCTCACCCTATTCCCCCAACCTCCCTCTCTCAGGGTGCCCCTGGAATTCCAGGCCCCCCCGGCCCGAGAGGCACGGAGGGGATCCCCGGGCTGACGGGCTCCCAGGGGCCAGTGGGGACCAAAGGACCAGAAGGAATGCAGGGGCAGAAGGTACTGTCCAGCCACCAGTAGCAGGGCTTATTACAATCCAGAGGACCATATTCTCAAAGCGTGTACTCCAGTCTTTAACTGACTCCTGTTTTTTGACTAGGTGGTAAAACAACCTGTTAATTTTACATCAGCTGCAACAGAGAGTTTCCACTGACATTCAGCGTACAGGACTGGAGAAACTCAGAGCAGCAGCAGCAGGACACTTATATTAACTTGTGGAATAGAAAACTTTAGGAATTTCATTTATAATGTAAAGAAAACATTAGTCACGATCAGGGAGGTTGAATGTTGCAGACTTTCAGTGCTTTCCACACATGATCAGATGTGCTCTCTGTTCTGTATATTGTAAGACAGGGACTTTGTTCAATTTGTTTATCCTGAATGAAGGACGGCTTTATTTTTTTTTCTGTCCTGTGTAATGTATTCAGCTGGGGGAAGTGCTTTAAATAAAGAGCTTTCCACCCTTCACACAGCGATGTTCCTGAAGTGCTTGTGTGTTTTTTCCAGGGGGAGCGAGGTCCCCCGGGGGCCTCCGTGACGGGGCCCAGAGGACTTCAAGGGATTCCGGGGGAGAGAGGAGAGCAGGTAAGAGCCAGGTTCTTGTGCAAATGTGTTCTGGGGGGGGGGGTTCAGTTTCTGGGGTGCTGTGTGTTTTTTTTTTCAGTTTTTGGAGTGCTGTGTGGTTTTGGTTCAGTTTCTGGGGTGCTGGATGGTTTTGGTTCAGTTTTTGGGGGGCTGGGTGGTTCATGCACGACTGTATTTCTGTTTTCACATTGTGACCCCTCTGTTTCAGGGGATCGCGGCAGAGGGTTTGAGGGGAGAGAAGGGGAGCCTGGCATGATGGTAAGACAGTTAGTCCAGTCAGACTCTCTGGTCAGTCACTGAGAGCTTGCACCGCCTATTAAAGATAACATGGTACTATTTAAATAACACAACTGGCAACAGCGATAGATTCACAAGACTAATCCTGTTATGAGAGCTCTGCTCAGCTGTTACAGCAGTATTCAGTGTTGTACTGAACTGGCTCTCGTTTCCACAGCTCTGCTGTGTGAATGTTTGGACAGTTCCTATAATGCAGTTGAATGCGGTCAGCCTTGTTTAAAATGCATGTCCGACGACATCATGTTTGTTGCTGTGTGTGTGTGTGTGTGTGTGTGTGCGTAATGAAGATGCTGTTTACTATGAAAGCTGCCCTGCACGTTCCTGTTAAGTTGTTTTCTTTTTGTTTTGTGGTTTATTACAAACCAGTACATTGAGAACTCACAGAATGCCCTCCATGGTTCTGCATTAGAACATAAGAACATAAGAAAGTTTACAAACGAGAGGAGGCCATTCAGCCCATCTTGCTCGTTTGGTTGTTAGTAGCATTAAGGTCATCGAGCTCGTTAATTAGGTGTCATTTGTTGTATAATTGTTCCTGTTTTATTTTTACCAGGAGAGTGAGATTCGCTCATACGTCCGCTCTGAGATGAGCCAGCACTGTGGTGAGTGTCACAGACAGACAGGCAGACAAACTCGCAGAGAGACAGACAGACAGGCAGGCAGACAGGCATACAGACAAACACGCAGAGAGACAGACAGGCATATACCTACATTATATATATATATATACATATATATTTTTTTTTTGCATACTTCATATTTTCTTCGTTTTTGTTTTGCAGCTTGTGGAGGTAAGTTACCCAGTTTCCTCGTTTCCTGGAGAGAAATCATCAGCCATGAGAATAACACTGAAAGCAATGACTGTCGACACTGACTTTAATAGTAGCAATGAGATTCTAATGTGGATTACATACAACCACACTCCTGCCTTCAAGGCTCGACACTCGGAATCTAGAGAAGTAATGATTCTCACCAATGGACACCCTTTTCTTCAACTAAACATTGTTTCTTTTTTGTGTGCACTGTGTGTGTTTTTGTTTGTTACAAATTGATTTTTTGCTTTGATTCTTAAACGGCATGCCTGAGTGTTTAGTCTAGCAATGTGTTGTAAAGCACAACAATATGTAAGCTGTGTAAAACACAGAGAGGTACAGTAAAGCATATTAAACACTGGAAAAAATTTCGTGGTAAACCTTTCTAGTCATTGACCGTGCATCGCAGCAGCATGTGGAATTGATCCAGACTTCCACAGCTCTTCAGCTGAGACATGCCATTTAAAACTGTTCCTTAACTAACTACATGAATCAGAAATCCTTGCCCAGGGCTAGTATTCACAAACCTGCGCTTGGGGTGCTGCGTTCACAGGGCAGTGCAATGCTGGAAAATACCCAACCAAGCTTATCCCTTCCACAGCCAAACCAGGAACCACCCAGGATCTTAACAGGGACAAAGCTCAGGTCACATACAGTACTGATGCATTGACACCAATTTAGTACAATCAAAATACAGTGGAAAGAAATAGGTAGAGCGGATTGAGGGGCACTACTAAGGGCCGCCATGGTTTAGTAGGGGTGTAACGAGTCATTGTGTATCAATCCATATCAATGATACTTTCGAGTGTATCGTGACACAAGACCAAAAGCACAGCACACTGTTGTTTAGCTCATTAATTCGCCCCGTGGCTCTGTTTGTGAGTGCTAGCTCTGCAGGCGCTGTGAGTTTTGTCGTGGACGTTGTTGTTGCTGTCGTGTGTTGTGTCTACACTAACAGAGTGGAGTTATCTGTGTGTTCTCTGTCCCCTGTCCTCCTCCTCCTCCTCCTCCTCGTCCCCAGGTCTCCCAGACTCTCCGTCTCGTCCGCCCCTCCAGTCCTTTCGCACGCGCCCCATCCCGGTGCTGCAGCTCACCCGTTCGAGCGAGGAGGGTGAGTGAGTCAGTACGTCCTGAACCGAGCGGCTGCATGGCTCGCCGCACACTGCTAACTGCAACTGGAAGCAACGCGTCCCTCCCTGCCCCTGCACAGCAAACCTTGAGACATGCATCTTTAGCCTTTACTAATCTACTGATTCACTTCTTTTTAGCAACTCGCTATCTTTTTCTATCTTTTGTTATAAGCTTGCTAACAGTTTTAGCAAAATGACTGAAATCTTTTGTAAAAATGTAAAAGGTTGCTGATTTATTTATTTGTTTATCATATTTTTTTGAAGGCACTAAAATATTGATATGTTTGAAAAAAAACTAATTATTAAAAAAAAGTCCAATTAAAGTGGAAGTGCACTAGACTGTGACTGCAGAATGAAGTTGGACTGAGGGTTAATTACTGTGTTGGAACGGCAAATTCTAACAGTGAAAGCATGGGAAAGCATAGCTCAGCACTGTAAAGTCCAGAAAGGTATGGTAAAGCCTATTTAAAAAAAAAACAATCCACTGTTGTAAAAGCATGGGAAAACTGCAAAAATGACCCTGGAAATGTACTGTGGTAAACTCGTCTATCTCCCATTCCCTCCAGAGGGGCTCCTCTAGCACCCTGCCTCCCCTGCAAGCTCTCAGCTTGAACCTCCTCACTGTCTAAGCACTAACCCTGCCAATAAATACACAATGACTGTGCTAGGATTACACAAGACTCGCAAGAGTGTAAATCCAAGTTTAATTAAAGCAAGAACTGTGCCAGGATGACACAAGGGATAGGAAGGATTTCATGCATTGCCTGGCACAAAACTTGCATAATCCTCACTGTCCTTTGTTTTAGTTCTTCCTGCTGCAGCTCCTGTTAAAATGAGTTATCCACTAGTTTGTGGTGCTGAACAGGCAGCAAACGCAGAATACACCTAACAGATCTTTTTGTTCTTATTTAAATGCTACCATTTCTTGACCAGCTCTCTGTGAATTTCTTGATATATGCAGTAGCTCCTATTTTTAAACTATTCATGAACTGAATCCAAACTCATGAAGTTTAAAGACTTTCACCACACCCTCAGCTTGAGGACCACTCAAACCGATGGTGCGATTCTTATAATAACTGCATGCTGACTAGCATAGGGGACCGGCTGGCTTGGGGTGAATTAAAGATCAAAAATTCATATAATTGATTTTAAGCATCGCTTGATAGTATTTGTGAAACACTGCACTGGTCCTCAGCTTTAAAAACTACTGGGCCACAGCTCTGCAAGCTAGGGAAATGAATGTCTTTCAACTATTATTATTATTATTATTATTATTATTATTATTATTATTATTATTATTATTATTATTTATTTCTTAGCAGACGCCCTTATCCAGGGCGACTTACAATTGTTACAAGATATCACATTATTGGACTAAAATAACTAGACTAAAATAATAACAATGCTCTTGGATCATATGTACTAGAGCACGCACTTCTCTGTCTTGCTGGTTAGACGTTTTCAGAGTATACCAGGGTTGTGTAAACCCACTGCATCCAGTCTTATTGTTAGAAGGACCTTGTTGAAATGGGTTTCTGAAACGATCGGTGTTGAAACAATGCAAGCTGTCAACCTCCTCCTTAATCTGCTCTGAAGTGCTCAGGCTTGCAATGCATTGACATCTCAGCCCATTGAATTAAACAAGCTGAATGGAAAGATGGGCTGGATGCAAACTGTGAAATGGTTAAATACATGTGCTATGTTGGTGCATCCGCTGCACAAAAACAATGACACTTATTACAGGGGTTTACCAACCCAGTCTCCCAGTCTGTAGGTCTGTTCAGGGATTGCCTGCTAGTATGGACGAGCTCAAGGCAATCGCAGAGGAAGAACAGTTTACCTTCAGCAGTTCAGAGTTGATCTAGCAGGGGTCTGATTGCAGGAGCGGTGCTGATAGCAGTTCAGAGTTGATCTAGCAGGGGTCTGATTGCAGGAGCGGTGCTGATAGCAGTTCAGAGTTGATCTAGCAGGGGTCTGATTGCAGGAGCGGTGCTGATAGCAGTTCAGAGTTGATCTAGCAGGGGTCTGATTGCAGGAGCGGTGCTGATAGCAGTTCAGAGTTGATCTATCAGGGGTCTGATTGTTTGGATTGCAGGAGTGGTGCTGATCAGGGTCAGTAGCACAGTGACTCCCTGCACAGCGAGACCTTGTTTAAACAACAGAAAGACTAAGCAATGTTATGCAATGCTAGTGCGGGGAGTCCATCGGGGCGGGATCTCGGTCCAAAGCCCTGTAGTGTTAACGCGGAGGCTCCATCGGGGTGGGTTCTCGGTACAAAGCCCTGTAGTGTTAGCGTGGAGGCTCCATCGGGGCGGGATCTCGGTACAAAGCCCTGTAGTGTTAGCGTGGAGGCTCCATCGGGGCGGGATCTCGGTACAAAGCCCTGTAGTGTTAGCGGGAGGCTCCATCGGGCGGGATCTCGGTCCAAAGCCCTGTAGTGTTAACGGGAGGCTCCATCGGGGTGGGTTCTCGGTACAAAGCCCTGTAGTGTTAGTGTGGAGGCTCCATCGGGGCGGGATCTCGGTCCAAAGCCCTGTAGTGTTAGCGTGGCAGCTCCATCGGGGCGGGATCTCGGTACAAAGCCCTGTAGTGTTAGCGTGGAGGCTCCATCGGGGCGGGATCTCGGTCCAAAGCCCTGTAGTGTTAGCGCGGAGGCTCCATCGGGGTGGGTTCTCGGTACAAAGCCCTGTAGTGTTAGCGTGGAGGCTCCATCGGGGCGGGATCTCGGTCCAAAGCCCTGTAGTGTTAGCGTGGCAGCTCCATCGGGGCGGGATCTCGGTACAAAGCCCTGTAGTGTTAGCGTGGAGGCTCCATCGGGGCGGGATCTCGGTACAAAGCCCTGTAGTGTTAGTGTGGAGGCTCCATCGGGGCGGGATCTCGGTCCAAAGCCCTGTAGTGTTAGCGTGGCAGCTCCATCGGGGCGGGATCTCGGTCCAAAGCCCTGTAGTGTTAGCATGGAGGCTCCATCGGGGCGGGATCTCGGTACAAAGCCCTGTAGTGTTAGTGCGGAGGCTCCATCGGGGTGGGATCTCGGTCCAAAGCCCTGTAGTGTTAGCGCGGAGGCTCCATCGGGGTGGGATCTCGGTCCAAAGCCCTGTAGTGTTAGCGTGGAGGCTCCATCGGGGCGGGATCTTGGTACAAAGCCCTGTAGTGTTAGTGTGGAGGCTCCATCGGTGCGGGATCTCGGTACAAAGCCCTGTAGTGTTAGCGTGGAGGCTCCATCGGGGCGGGATCTCGGTCCAAAGCCCTGTAGTGTTAGCGCGGAGGCTCCATGGGGGCGGGATCTCGGTCCAAAGCCCTGTAGTGTTAGTGTGGAGGCTCCATCGGGGCGGGATCTCGGTACAAAGCCCTGTAGTGTTAGTGTGGAGGCTCCATCGGGGCGGGATCTCGGTACAAAGCCCTGTAGTGTTAGCGTGGAGGCTCCATGGGGGCGGGATCTCGGTCCAAAGCCCTGTAGTGTTAGCGTGGAGGCTCCATCAGGGTGGGATCTCGGTACAAAGCCCTGTAGTGTTAGCGTGGAGGCTCCATCGGGGCGGGATCTCGGTACAAAGCCCTGTAGTGTTAGCGTGGAGGCTCCATGGGGGCGGGATCTCGGTCCAAAGCCCTGTAGTGTTAGCGTGGAGGCTCCATCAGGGTGGGATCTCGGTACAAAGCCCTGTAGTGTTAGCGTGGCAGCTCCATCGGGGCGGGATCTCGGTACAAAGCCCTGTAGTGTTAGCGTGGAGGCTCCATCGGGGCGGGATCTCGGTACAAAGCCCTGTAGTGTTAGCGTGGAGGCTCCATGGGGGCGGGATCTCGGTCCAAAGCCCTGTAGTGTTAGCGTGGAGGCTCCATCAGGGTGGGATCTCGGTACAAAGCCCTGTAGTGTTAGCGTGGAGGCTCCATGGGGGCGGGATCTCGGTCCAAAGCCCTGTAGTGTTAGCGTGGAGGCTCCATCAGGGTGGGATCTCGGTACAAAGCCCTGTAGTGTTAGCGTGGCAGCTCCATGGGGGCGGGATCTCGGTCCAAAGCCCTGTAGTGTTAGCGTGGAGGCTCCATCGGGGCGGGATCTCGGTACAAAGCCCTGTAGTGTTAGCGTGGAGGCTCCATGGGGGCGGGATCTCGGTCCAAAGCCCTGTAGTGTTAGCGTGGAGGCTCCATCAGGGTGGGATCTCGGTACAAAGCCCTGTAGTGTTAGCGTGGCAGCTCCATCGGGGCGGGATCTCGGTACAAAGCCCTGTAGTGTTAGCGTGGAGGCTCCATCGGGGCGGGATCTCGGTACAAAGCCCTGCTTGGCCGCGGGGTGCTGGCAGACGGGGGCTCTGATGGTGTGGCGCCCCCTGTGTTTTAGGGAGGGAACTGCGTGTGGTGGTGAACACGAACGACCCGGACTACGAACACGTCTATTCCGTTGAGAACTACGATGATCCGGAAGAGGAGGAGCAGGAATTCTATCCCACAGTCACCTTCACCGAGGGTGAGCGCCGCAAATAATTGTCTGCAAATTCCTGAATTCCAACGCGTTAGCTGCTTCTTCTGTGGCGTTCCAATTTAATTCATTATTAATTTGTGTCCATTAAAAAAAAAAAAAAAAATTATCTTCAGGACTAGAAAAAAATAATGACACAAAATGTTTGCTATTCAGATGTTCCTGACCCATACCACTGACCCTGTGAGCAGACTGCTCTACACAGCGACTCCCACATGGTCATGGATCTGTTGTTTTTTTGCAGGTGAAACGAGCACCATGGACCCAGTGCAAGCAAGACGACGCAAACGAGCTTCCTCCGACGAAGGTAACAGGATACTCGGCACCCAAAGGGTTAACTCTCTAACTCCCTGCATGCTGGCTCCTCTGTAATCTAACAGACCAGCGTTTCATATTCTAACACAGCGGGGCGCCAGGGGGTCTGACAGACCAGCGTTTCATATTCTAACAGAGCGGGGAGGCGCCCAGGGGTCTAACAGACCAGCGTTTCATATTCTAACACAGCGGGCGCCAGGGGTCTAACAGACCAGCGTTTCATATTCTAACACAGCGGGCGACAGGGGTCTAACAGACTAGCGTTTCATATTCTAACACAGCGGGCCAGGGAGTCTGACAGACCAGCGTTTCATATTCTAACACAGCGGGCCAGGGTCTAACAGACCAGCGTTTCATATTCTAACACAGCGGGCCGCCAGGGAGTCTGACAGACCAGCGTTTCATATTCTAACACAGCGGGGCGCCAGGGAGTCTGACAGACCAGCGTTTCATATTCTAACACAGCGGGGCGCCAGGGGGTCTGACAGACCAGCGTTTCATATTCTAACACAGCGGGGCGCCAGGGAGTCTGACAGACCAGCGTTTCATATTCTAACACAGCGGGGTGCCAGGGAGTCTGACAGACCAGCGTTTCATATTCTAACACAGCGGGGCGCCAGGGGTCTGACAGACCATCGTTTCATATTCTAACACAGCGGGGCGCCAGGGAGTCTGACAGACCAGCGTTTCATATTCTAACACAGCGGGGCGCCAGGGAGTCTGACAGACCAGCGTTTCATATACTAACACAGCGGGCTGCCAGGGAGTCTGACAGACCAGCGTTTCATATTCTAACACAGCGGGGCGCCAGGGGGTCTGACAGACCATCGTTTCATATTCTAACACAGCGGGCCGCCAGGGAGTCTGACAGACCAGCGTTTCATATTCTAACACAGCGGGGCGCCAGGGAGTCTGACAGACCAGCGTTTCATATTCTAACACAGCGGGGCGCCGCCAAGGGGTCTAACAGACCAGCGTTTCATATTCTAACACAGCGGGCGCCAGGGAGTCTGACAGACCAGCGTTTCATATACTAACACAGCGGGCGCCAGGGGTCTAACAGACCAGCGTTTCATATTCTAACACAGCGGGCTGCCAGGGAGTCTGACAGACCAGCGTTTCATATTCTAACACAGCGGGGCGCCAGGGGGTCTGACAGACCATCGTTTCATATTCTAACACAGCGGGCCGCCAGGGAGTCTGACAGACCAGCGTTTCATATTCTAACACAGCGGGGCGCCAGGGAGTCTGACAGACCAGCGTTTCATATTCTAACACAGCGGGGCGCCAGGGGGTCTAACAGACCAGCGTTTCATATTCTAACACAGCGGGGCGCCAGGGAGTCTGACAGACCAGCGTTTCATATACTAACACAGCGGGGCGCCAGGGGGTCTAACAGACCAGCGTTTCATATTCCTACACAGCGGGCTGCCAGGGAGTCTGACAGACCAGCGTTTCATATTCTAACACAGCGGGGCGCCAGGGGGTCTGACAGACCAGCGTTTCATATTCTAACACAGCGGGGCGCCAGGGGTCTAACAGACCAGCGTTTCATATTCTAACACAGCGGCGCCAGGGGTCTGACAGACCAGCGTTTCATATTCTAACACAGCGGGGCGCCAGGGGTCTGACAGACCAGCGTTTCATATTCTAACACAGCGGGGCGCCAGGGAGTCTGACAGACCAGCGTTTCATATTCTAACACAGCGGGCCGCCAGGGGGTCTAACAGACCAGCGTTTCATATTCTAACACAGCGGGGCGCCAGGGGGTCTAACAGACCAGCGTTTCATATTCTAACACAGCGGGCCGCCAGGGAGTCTGACAGACCAGCGTTTCATATTCTAACACAGCAGGGCGCCAGGGGGTCTGACAGACCATCGTTTCGTATCTTGTGTTAACTGCTTGTGATGGGTGCAGTGCTGGGGTGCGCTGTGGCCTGGTGGTTAGAGCTGAGGACTGGACTGGTGTTTTACCTGCATTAACATTAACCAGGGAGGGGGCTGGCGAGCTCATCAACCCCTTCCCCCAAAAGCATGTCATAATAACCGCATTCATTTCGAATGAACACGCTAATGCACAAACAAAGACTTGTGTTGCAGAGCAGTTTGAGCCAGTCCAGGTTTTCCGAAGCGTGAAACACACCTGCGCCTGGCGCTTCTGTGGTTTGTCTACAAAGCTCAGGTGTGAATAAACAGACCCAGCTGCTCAAACCTGGATTGGCTCAAACATTGTCTTTTACTGTGGTTTATTTAAAACATTTTGTAATGGTTGGTACTTAAAACAAAACAAGTTGCATTAATAATTCAATATTAACATTTATTTGTGATGTTTTATTTTTTTTCTAAAGCTGAGGTTCACTTTTACTCAAGTAAGTCTCTAGTTTCAGTGTGTGTGTGTGTCTGTGTCTGTGTCTGTGTCTGTGTACATATCTGTGACTGAACAGACACACACTGAATCCAGGGACTTCCTTGGGTGGGCAGTTAATAGAGAAAACTGCTTTTATAATTAACAAGTGCATCTTCATACTGAGTTATTGCGTTATTACGTACAGCGGACACTGTTATGAGTGTCTTCTCACAAGCACTTCGGGCGGGAAAGAGGGCCGTGAAGCGAAGCTGTGCATATTAACTAATACATCATGTTTTAATTAAGAAAAAAGAAAACAATGCATCCCTGATGCTGTTAGCCATGTCTTTTTGCCCGTTGGTAGTCAGACATGCACAAGACCAGTTACGGCAAAAATAAGATGTGCTGGAACATTCTGAAATGGTTTTGATGAGTGTATCCTCACGATTTGTAACGGAAACCCAACCCAACCCCTTCTCCTCCTCCTCCTCCTCCTCCTCCTCCTCCCCCCCTTCCCCCAGACCCCTGCCTCCTGCCCCTGGACGAGGGCACCTGCTCCCGCTACACGCTGCGCTGGTACTATCACCCCAAGGTGGCAGAGTGCCGTCCATTCATCTACAGCGGCTGTGAGGGGAACAGGAACCGATTCGGCACCAAAGAGGACTGCGAGCTGCAGTGTCTGGACACCCCCAGAGGTATGGTACTGCCAGCCCTGCCTGGGGCACGAGCCCAGCCAACGTGACCCCCCTACAAGCGCTCCCTTCTTATTTTACTGTCTGACTCACTTGAAGTATAGTAAAGTGTAAAAAGTGAGCAAGGTAAAGCCATAGGGTAAGCAGTACTATTGAAAAAGACAAAACAAAAAGATCCATGCAAATACTGAGGATCACTCCCCAGTTGGGACCAGACTCCGTTTAGTGATGTGTTTGGAGTGCCAATCAGAATCTGAACCGTACTAAAAGAGCCTTGCCTAGTCTGCGTTTTATGTTTTTGATACTTATATTTCATCAATAAAGAATTCTGATATTTGTAAGTGTGGTTCCTGCAGCCTGCATTAGAATATGACTCCAGCTAGATGAGACGTTCTCAATGACAGGATTGACCAGTCAGTTCAGACTGGCGGCCGGACGCAGTGAATGCAACGTGTCTTGTTTCATCCCTCGTCTTTGTTTCAGATGCCGTGGCGGAGCGAGGAGGGAGGTGAGAGTGACTGCGGGTTGCGAGGTGACCGCCGTCCTGTAAAGTTTACATCCCGGACCCTTCACGAACAAGCAGATTCCCCTTTCTCTCCTCCCTTGGCTGGGATCGCTCCCTCATTTCAGAGAAGGACCAACTCTCCCTGTCTCCCCCGAATCCTGGTACAAAATATTCCCAAACTTGCCATTCCAAAGATGATCGTAATCCATACCCGACACTCCGGAGGAAATATTTCCTACCTGACATTCCAAAGAAATTCAGGTGTGTTCAGCCGAGTGAAAATGAACCAGGCCCACTTCACTCTCATTCTCTCACCGTGGTCGGAGTTCGGATTCCTGTTTTTAATTTCTTTAAGATGGTCCAGCTGAAATGTCTCTTGAGCACTGAGATGCTGAAATAACACATTATACAGGTGGAGTAATCCCTTATAAAAGTTTCCCATAGTAAAAGCACACTAAAGCACAGGTAAGCATTGTAAACAACAGCAAGGTATAGTAAACATATTAATAAATATGACAAACCAAGGTAAACTAAGGTAAATGCATAGGATAACCATGAGAAAAGCATGGTAAAACTGCAAAAGTACTGAGCAGAAATGGCATGGTAAACTTTTATAAACTTTCCCCTCAATACCAAATAATTATATATATATATACAGTACTGTGCAAAAGTTTTAGGCAGGTGTGAAAAAATGCTGTAAAGTAAGAATGATTTCAAAAATAGACATGTTAATAGATTATATTTATCAATTAACTAAATGCAAAGTGAGTGAGCAGAAGAAAAATCTAAATCAAATCCATATTTGGTGTGACCACCCTTTGCCTTCAAAACAGCATCAAGCATCAATTCTTCTAGGTGCACTTGCACACAGTTTTTGAAGGAACTCGGCAGGTAGGTTGGCCCAAACATCTTGGAGAACTAACCACAGTTCTTCTGTGGATTTAGGCAGCCTCAGTTGCTTCTCTCTCTTCATGTAATCCCAGACAGACTCGATGATGTTGAGATCAGGGCTGTGTGGGGGCCATACCATCACTTCCAGGACTCCTTGTTCTTCTTTACGCTGAAGATAGTTCTTAATGACTTTCGCTGTATGTTTGGGGTCGTTGTCATGCTGCAGAATAAATTTGGGGCCAATCAGATGCCTCCCTGATGGTATTGCATGATGGATAAGTATCTGCCTGTACTTCTCAGCATTGAGGAGACCATTAATTCTGACCAAATCCCCAACTCCATTTGCAGAAATGCAGCCCCAAACTTGCAAGGAACCTCCACCATGCTTCACTGTTGCCTGCAGACACTCATTCATGTACCGCTCTCAGCCCTTCGGGCGAACAAACTGCCTTCTGCTACAGCCAAATATTTCAAATTTTGACTCATCAGTCCAGAGCACCTGCTGCCATTTTTCTGCACCCCAGTTCCTGTGTTTTCGTGCATAGTTGAGTCGCTTGGCCTTGTTTCCACGTCGGAGGTATGGCTTTTGGCCGCAAGTCTTCCATGAAGGCCACTTCTGACCAGACTTCTCCGGACAGTAGATGGGTGTACCAGGGTCCCACTGTTTTCTGCCAATTCTAAGCTGATGGCACTGCTGGACATCTTCCGATTGCGAAGGGAAGTAAGCATGATGTGTCTTTCATCTGCTGCAGTAAGTTTCCTTGGCCGACCACTGCGTCTACGGTCCTCAACGTTGCCCGTTTCTTTGTGCTTCTTCAAAAGAGCTTGGACAGCACATCTGGAAACCCCTGTCTGCCTTGAAATTTCTGCCTGGGAGAGACCTTGCCTATGCAGTATAACTACCTTGTGTCTTCTTGCTGTGCTCAGTCTTGCCATGGTGTATGACTTTTGACAGTAAACTGTCTTCAGCAACCTCACCTTGTTAGCTGAGTTTGGCTGTTCCTCACCCAGTTTTATTCCTCCTACACAGCTGTTTCTGTTTCAGTTAATGATTGTGTTTCAACCTACATATTGAATTGATGATCATTAGCACCTGTTTTGTATAATTGTTTAATCATACACCTGACTATATGCCTACAAAATCCCTGACTTTGTGCAAGTGTACTTAGAAGAATTGATGCTGTTTTGAAGGCAAAGGGTGGTCACACCAAATATGGATTTGATTTAGATTTTTCTTCTGTTCACTCACTTTGCATTTAGTTAATTGATAAATATAATCTATTAACATGTTTATTTTTGAAAGCATTCTTACTTTATAGCATTTTTTCACACCTGCCTAAAACTTTTGCACAGTACTGTATATATATATATATATATATATATATATATATATATATATATATATATATATATATATATATATATATATATATATATATATATATTATTTTAGGTGACTATTTCAAACTGTATTTCCACGCTGTATGCAAGCTTAATATTGTATTTAAAAAATACTTTGCTCATAACCATTTTTATATTTTACAAACATACTTTTATAGAACCGGTAAGACTGAATCTCGTTCCTCACCCAGTCTGCGTTGCAGTCTCTTGTGTATTGCTGAGTGTGAGTGTGATTGTGTCCAGCAGGCACAGTGGATCTGTGTCCTCCAGACCCACTCACTTTGTTTATTGGCCGTCCTTGGTATTTGTTTGTTAAGCAGGAACTCTTTTCTAGGTCCTCCTCCTTGTACAAATTAAAAACGGTTCTGGCTTTTCAAACTTGCTGACTAGGCTGTCCTTCCCTCACCTTTACAACTGAGTTCCAGTCAATGGCAGTTCACTTCTACATGGAGTGTTTTAAAAGCCGTTTGGAGGTGAATTTTCCTCTCATCCGGGGATATTAATTTGTTACCAACACAAATACTATATCATCTGAACTTCTACAGATTCAGGTTTCTCTGTAGCGTTCTAAGTGTCCAGTTTTAATACAGAGTTACAGAGAGTTTTCGTTTTGCTTTTTTTGTTTTTGTTTTTTTAAACTCCACGAGAGATGGTTGCAGACTTATTCCTTGGCCTTGGTTGAAATTTTGGGAGCTCTGTGTCATGTAAATAAAGAACACTTTACAGCGGATGCTACTTCCCCCGTGAGCAGTCCTGTCTTGCAGTAGCCAGCTGTCCGATCCACTGTGGCTGCAATGAGCCTTGCTGTCGCTGCATACTGCAAAGCCTCTGGATGAGAAGGAGATCTGTTGTTTTTATTATGTATAAAATATATCTTTTTTTTTTTTGTAACACTGCATGTCTGTTTGTCGCTGCGAACAAATATGGTGCTATTTTGTCATTTTTAAATTGCATTTTGTTTTTAAATTAAGACGAAACGGAGTGTGTACGCTATGTACATGATGTAATTACGAAAACTGAGAAAAACAAACAGAAGTATTGTTCCACAGTCCTTCCTATTTCAAAAATTGTAAAAAAAATAAATAAAGAAAGAAATAATCCAATTCCGAACATGTGCAGCGTTTATTTATGTGTGTTGAATATTGAGAAGTGACATGATTGTTAAGTATGCACACTGCAATACAGTGAATCAGAGAACAGGTACGATTACGAAGACAGCATGAGACACCGCAGTGTGCACATGTATTAGAACACCTCAGGATACACCTCCCCTCATTTATATCCTTTATATACCTGCCTGCATGAAAACCTTTACATTTCCGCTCAGTAATCAGTAATATAGAAACAATAGGCACGCGTGTGTGAAAATGTTACACCACTTTGTGCTTTAATTAGGCATCTTAAACACCTTCTCAAAAGTCTCCTGCGATTCACCATGTGTGGCTGTGAGTTCCTTTTCTTTTACTATTTTAAATGAATTGCAGGTGTGGCCTATTAAAGTCATCAATTAAATTAGACTAATCGCTAAATTGCTTATTTTGACAGTTTTTTCCAGATTTTCAGTCACAGTGGTTTGGTTTCACTGCACAACCAATCCAAACTCCAGAAGCAGTGGGGTGTTCTAATGAATGTGCGCACTGCGGGACCATGTTAAGGTCTTTACACCAAAATGCAACTTGTAACATTTTCTGTTTAGTTCAATTTAATTTATGTGTATATATACACACACATTTTTATTTTACTGCACAGAGCATTTTAATAATGGAATGCCTGTTCTATCGTTTTGTTTTTATTATGTTCAATTTATTTACATATCATATCAGATGCCATGTTTAATAAAGATAATGAAATCTGTAGCAGATGTCTTTTGTTCCTGACCGGCTAATCAGCACAATTTATTATCTATAGAGAAGCGCCCGTGTCCCGTCAGCATCGTCAATCCCACTGATCTAATGGAAGCGCCTTTTCCAGTCCAGCATCGCAGCTGTGTCTCAGTCTCTCCGTATGCACCACGATAGGGAGATAGATAGACAGACAGATAGCCTTCACAACCCTATGCTGCTTTAATACGCACTTGACATTTCAGAGACCCGCTGAGTTTAAAAATGTTTCTTTGTTTAAAAGCAATTTCCTTCTCATTGAAGGGGAGCTGTATTTCATCTCTGGCTGGCTCCTATTGGCCGGAGAGATCTGTTTCCATAGTTTTACCTTTTAATATGAGCCCCTGGATATGCAGTGCAGTGTGAGGAATGTGTGATCTGGAAAGGTCAACCCTTATGAAAGTGTCCTATAGTACAAAAGCATAGCAAAGTGTAATACAGCACAGTGAAAGCGTGGTAAAGCACAGACACGCATTGAAAGCACAGAGAGATGGTAAAGCATATTAACAAACCAGGGTAGATGATGGTAAAAGCATAGTAAAACCATGGGGAAAGCATGGGGGGGAAACTGTAAAACTACTGTACAAAGATACCGTGGTCAATTTAATAAGGGAATGCCCTAAAGGGGCCATTTTTATTTATTGTATCTTGTTTGCAGTTCATACATTTTTTTTTTTTTTTTTTTTTTAGAATCCTCTTTCAAATCACTGTTTAATCTCAGGGAATGTTTCTAAAACAATTCTTGACAGTCTTTATGAACAGGGCCAATGGTATCGCTTGTACTATCCACTACAGAAAGAATACATTATAATGACGATCATGAATATTTTAAGTGTCTTTAGCAGGATGCAGTATTGTTTAACCCACCTGCCTGTCTGGTGTCTGTGCTGTTAATGACCAAGCTTTCTGGCCTGAAAGCACCAAAGCAATTTAAAAACAAGAGTGTAAGTGAGTGATGCTGCCTCCTGTAATTACTGGAACTGAATCAATCTCCTTCAGGTATTTCTCCAGCACTGCACAACATCCACAATCCCTCTGCTCGCATTACACAGGGGGCTGAGGGGAGGCATCAATCTGACCAGCGATTAGACTGAGAGGAGAGAGGCATGTCGACAGCCCTCACAAAGATATCCAGTCACACACTTTACAAGAGAGGACAGCAACGTACTGTACACCCCTGCCACGGCTGTGAATGAATAATCAGAGCTGCAGGTATGATGCAAAAGATGATGACCAGACATATAAAAACAGTATGCAGAGAATCCTGACAAATTGCAAATTGCAAACATGGCACAGTGAACTTTTCAAAGGGAGGGATTGGCGAGAGGACGGCTGCTGACGGAATGGCAGGAGATGCTGACTGACGGGACAGATTGGTTGTGTCGGCTCTCACACTAGACTGGCAGGCGCTGTGATCCTCTCTGAGCATGTCGCAGTCTGATCTCTCATTGGGTCCCACTATGATGCTCGCTGAGCGTGTCGCAGTCTGAGCTCTCATTGTGTCCCTCTGTAATCCTCTCTGACCCTGTCGCTGTGTCCCTCTGTGATCCTCTCTGATTGTGTCGCTGTGATCCTCTCTGATCTCTCATTGTGTCCCTCTGTGATCCTCTCTGAGCATGTCACAGTCTGATCTCTCATTGTGTCCCTCTGTGATCCTCTCTGAGCGTGTCGCAGTCTGATCCCTCATTGTGTCCCTCTGTGATCCTCTCTGAGCGTGTCGCAGTCTGATCTCTCATTGTGTCCCACTGTGATCCTCTCTGAGCGTGTCGCAGTCTGATCCCTCATTGTGTCCCTCTGATCCTCTCTGAGCGTGTCGCAGTCTGATCTCTCATTGTGTCCCACTGTGAACCTCTCTGAGCGTGTCGCAGTCTGATCCCTCATTGTGTCCCTCTGTGATCCTCCCTGACGTGTCGCTGTGTCCCTCTGTGATCCTCTCTGACCGTGTCGCTGTGTCCCTCTGTGATGCTCTCTGACCGTGTCGCTGTGTCCCTGTGATCCTCTCTGACCGTGTCGCTGTGTACCTCTGTGATCCTCTCTAAGCGTGTCGTAATCAGATCTCATTGTGTCCCGCTATGATCCTCTCTGAGCACGTCGCAGTCTGAGCTCTCATTGTGTCCCTCTGTGATCTTCTGAGCATGTCACATTCTGATCTCATTGTGTCCCTCTGCATTCCTCTCTGAGCACGTCTCAACCTGATCGCTCATTGTGTCCCTCTGTGATCCTCTCTGAACGTGTCGCAGTCTGATTTCTCATTGTGTCCCTCTGTGATCCTCTCTGAGCGCGTCGCTCTGTCCCTCTGTGATCCTTTGTGCGTCGCAGTCTGATCTCTCATTGTGTCCCAATGTGATGCTCTCTGAGCGTGTTGCTGTGTCCCTGGGATCCTATCTGAGTGTGTCGCAGTCTGAGCCCACATTGTGTACCGCTGTGATGCTCTCTGTGCGCATCGCAGTTTGATCTCTCATTGTGTCCCACTGTTATCCTCTGAGCGCGTCACAATCTGATCTCTCATTGTGTCACTTTGTGATCCTCTCTGAGCGCGTCGCAGTCGGAGCTCTCATTGTGTCCCTCTGTGATCCTCTCTGAGCGAGCCGTGGTCTGATCTCTCATTGTGTCCCTCTGTGATCTTCTCTAAGCGTGTCGCAGTCTGATCTCTCATTGTGTCCTGCTGCAATGCTCTCTGAGCATGTCACTGTGTCCCTCTGTGATCATCTCTGAGCATGTCGCAGTCTGATCTCTCATTGTGTCCCACTGTGCTGCTCTCTGAGCGAGTCGCTGTGTCCCTGGGTTCCTCTCTGAGTGTGTCGCAGTCTGACCTCTCATTGTGTCTCGCTGTGATCCTCTCTAAGCGAGTCGCAGTCTGATCTCTCATTGTGTCCCGCTGTGATCATCTCTGAGCGTGTCGCAGTCTGATCTCTCATTGTGTCCCGCTGTGATGCTCTCTGAGCGCATCACAGTCTGATCTCTCATTGTGTCCCTCTGTGATCCTCTCTGAGCGTGTCACAGTCTGATCCCTCATTGTGTCCCTCTGTGATCCTCTCTGACCGTGTCGCTGTGTCCCTCTGTGATGCTCGCTGACCGTGTCGCTGTGTCCCTGTGATCCTCTCTGACTGTGTCGCTGTGTCCCTCTGTGATCCTCTCTGAGCGTGTCACAGTCTGATCCCTCATTGTGTCCCTCTGTGATCCTCCCTGACCGTGTCGCTGTGTCCCTCTGTGATTCTCTCTGACCGTGTCGCTGTGTCCCTCTGTGATCCTCTCTGAGCGTGTCACAATCTGATCTCATTGTGTCCCGCTATGATCCTCTCTGAGCACGTCGCAGTCTGATCTCTCATTGTGTCCCTCTGTGATCTTCTCTGAGCATGTCACATTCTGATCTCATTGTGTCCCTCTGCATTCCTCTCTGAGCACGTCTCAAACTGATTGCTCATTGTGTCCCTCTGTGATCCTCTCTGAACGTGTCGCAGTCTGATCTCTCATTGTGTCCCGCTGTGATCATCTCTGAGCGCGTTGCAGTCTGAGCCCACATTGTATCCCTCTGTGATCTTCTCTGAGCGTGTCGCAGTGTGATCTCTCATTGTGTCCCTCTGTGATCCTCTCTGAGCGTGTTACTGTATCCCTCTGTGGTCCTCTCTGAGCATGTCGCAGTCTGATCTCTCATTGTGTCCCGCTGCGATCATCTCTGAGCGTGTCGCAGTCTGAGCCCACATTGTATCCCTCTGTGATCTTCTCTAAGCGTGTCGCAGTGTGATATCTCATTGTGTCCTGCTGTGATGCTCTCTGAGCGTGTCACTGTGTCCCTCTGTGATCCTCTCTGAGCATGTCGCAGTCTGATCTCTCATTGTGTCCCACTGTGATGCTCTCTGAGCTGTCGCAGTCTGATCCATTGTGTCCCTCTGTGATCCTCTCTGAGCGTGTCGCAGTCTGATCTCTCATTGTGTCCCTCTGTGATCCTCTCTGAGCGTGTCGCAGTCTGATCTCTCATTGTGTCCCTCTGTGATCCTCTCTGAGCGTGTCGCTGTGTCCCTCTGTGATCCTCTCTGAGTGCATGTGCAGTCTGATCTCTCATTGTGTCCCTCTGTGATCCTCTCTGAGCGTGTCGCTGTGTCCCTCTGTGATCCTCTCTGAGCGTGTCGCAGTCTGATCTCTCATTGTGTCCCACTGTGATCCTCTCTGAGCATGTCGCAGTCTGATCTCTCATTGTGTCCCTCTGTGATCATCTCTGAGCGTGTCGCAGTCTGAGTCCATTGTGATCCTCTGACTGTGCAGTCTGATCTCTCATGTGTGTCCGCAGTGCTGATCTCTCATTGTGTCCTGCTGTGATCCTCTCTGAGCGTGCAGTCTGATCTCTCATTGTGTCCCTCTGTGATCCTCTCTGAGCATGTCGCAGTCTGATCTCTCATCTGTGATCCTCTCTGAGCGTGTCGCAGTCTGATCTCTCATTGTGTCCCTCTGTGATCCTCTCTGAGCGTGTCGCAGTCTGATCTCTCATCTGTGTCCCTCTGTGATCCTCTCTGAGCATGTCGCAGTCTGATCTCTCATTGTGTCCCACTGTGATGCTCTCTGAGCGTGTCGCTGTGTCCCTGGGATCCTCTCTGAGTGTGTCGCAGTCTGATCTCTCATTCTGTCCCACTGTGATCCTCTCTGAGCATGGCGCAGTCTGATCTCTCATTGTGTCCCTCTGTGATCCTATCTGAGCGCTCAGTCTGCATGTGTCCCTCTGTGATCCTCTCTGAGCGTGTCGCAGTCTGATCTCTCATTGTGTCCCTCTGTGATCCTCTCTGAGCGTGTCGCAGTCTGATCTCATTGTGTCCCTCTGTGATCCTCTCTGAGCGTGTCGCAGTCTGATCTCTCATTGTGTCCCTCTGTGATCCTCTCTGAGTGTGCTGCAGTCCTGATCTCTCATTGTGTCTGATCTCTCTGTGATCCTCTCTGGTCTCTCTGAGCATGTCGCAGTCTGATCTCTCATTGTGTCCCTCTGTGATCCTCTCTGAGCGTGCGCTGATCCCTGTGATCCTCTGTGTCCAGTCTGATCTCTCATGTGTCCTCTGTGATCCTCTCTGAGCGTGTCGCAGTCTGATCTCTCATTGTGTCCCTCTGTGATCCTCTCTGAGCGTCGCAGTCTGATCTCTATTGTGTCCCTCTGTGATCCTCTCTGAGCGTGTCGCAGTCTGATCTCTCATTGTGTCCCTCTGTGATCCTCTCTGAGCGTGTCATCTAGTGTCCCTCTGTGATCCTCTCTGAGCGTGTCGCAGTCTGATCTCTCATTGTGTCCCTCTGTGATCCTCTCTGCGTCGCAGTCTGATCTCTCATTGTGTCCCTCTGTGATCCTCTCTGAGCGTCGCAGTCTGATCTCTCATTGTGTCCCTCTGTGATCCTCTCTGAGCGTGTCGCAGTGTGATCTCTCATTGTGTCCCTCTGTGATCCTCTCTGAGCATGTCGCAGTCTGATCTCTCATTGTGTCCCTCTGTGATCCTCTCTGAGCGTGTCGCAGTCTGATCTCTCATTGTGTCCCTCTGTGATCCTCTCTGAGCGTGTGCTGTGTCCCTCTGTGATCCTCTCTGAGTGTGTCGCAGTCTGATCTCTCATTGTGTCCCTCTGTGATCCTCTCTGAGCGTGTCGCAGTCTGATCTCTCATCTGTGATCCTCTCTGAGCATGTCGCAGTCTGATCTCTCATTGTGTCCCTCTGTGATCCTCTCTGAGCGTGTCGCTGTGTCCCTCTGTGATCCTCTCTGAGCATGTCGCAGTCTGATCTCTCATTGTGTCCCTCTGTGATCCTCTCTGAGCGTGCAGTCTGAGCCTCATTGTGTCCCTCTGTGATCTTCTCTGAGCGTGTCGCAGTGTGATCTCTCATTGTGTCCCTCTGTGATCCTCTCTGAGCGTGTTGCTGTATCCCTCTGTGATCCTCTCTGAGCATGTCGCAGTCTGATCTCTCATTGTGTCCCGCTGTGATCATCTCTGAGCATGTCGCAGTCTGAGCCCACATTGTATCCCTCTGTGATCTTCTCTAAGCGTGTCGCAGTGTGATATCTCATTGTGTCCTGCTGTGATGCTCTCTGAGCGTGTCACTGTGTCCCTCTGTGATCCTCTCTGAGCATGTCGCAGTCTGATCTCTCATTGTGTCCCACTGTGATGCTCTCTGAGCGTGTCGCTGTGTCCCTGGGATCCTCTCTGAGTGTGTCGCAGTCTGATCTCTCATTGTGTCCCGCTGTGATCCTCTCTGAGCATGTCGCAGTCTGATCTCTCATTGTGTCCCGCTGTGATCCTCTCTGAGCGTGTCGCAGTCTGATCTCTCATTGTGTCCCTCTGTGATCCTCTCTGAGCGCGTCGCTCTGTGATCCTATTTGAGTGTGTCGCAGTCTGATCTCTCATTCTGTCCCACTGTGATCCTCTCTGAGCATGACGCAGTCTGATCTCTCATTGTGTCCCTCTGTGATCCTATCTGAGCGCGTCGCTCTGTCCCTCTGTGATCCTCTCTAAGTGCGTCGCAGTCTGATCTCTCATTGTGTCCCTCTTTAATCCTCTCTGAGCGCGTCGCTCTGTGATCCTATCTGAGTGTGTCGCAGTCTGATCTCTCATTCTGTCCCACTGTGATCCTCTCTGAGCATGTCGCAGTCTGATCTCTAGGGATCCTAGTTTTCCTAATATACAAATGAAATTCTCCGAAAAAAAGAAAATCTGCGTTATTCATGAGTAAAATAAAAGGGCTTTCCCTGCCACATTATAAGACACCCAAACAGTACTATTGGGTAACAGTTAACACATGAAGTATTTATTGTTGTTCTTGTTAGACTTGTTGTGTCTCTTTATGTTGTATTTTAGTTTATAACTTTAATTATTCTTGAACTGTAGCCTGGTATTACAGTGTAACATGTGTAAGTCGCTTTGGATAAATGTGTCTGCTAAATAAATAAATAAATATGGTTACACTTTCAAATTCTAAGCAAGTTACAAGCTTACCAGCGGCATTAATCAATAAAACAAACAAACTTACTCCAAGTATTACAAATAGGTCCCTGTTGTAAAAAGTGTATGTATATATATATATATATATATATATATATATATATATATATATATATATATATATATATATATATATATATATTCGTGTTAGTTCAACTCGAGTCAGTCTTCGTCATCCGAACGGCTACTGTTCAAATAGAGCAGCAGCATTCCATCTACAATTGGTCTGAATTTGGAATGGCACCACCTCCCTAATGTGCTTGCTGGAAAAATCTCAAACTACGGTTGATCTGCTTTGTACAGAGGAATGTCGGCTTTTACACACATTGTGACAAAATCTGAAACAGTTTCACGCTGTTCTTTGGCAGTTGTAAGACGCTGAAATGATCCAAACACAGTGGTCTGTTTCAGTGTGTCAATGGCCCTGCTGTTTCAGCCTCATCTTGTTTACGTTTCCTTGCATTAAATTTATGTTTAGCGCTTCCCATGTGTTCACAATGGTTTACCTACGGGTGTAACAGCACATAACCATCAACGTGAAATTCGTCCTTGCCAAACTCGTTGACCCGATCTTTAGGGGTGATTTTTATTGTTTTCGGCATCTTTGAACAGCTCTGAATACTGAAGTAAACTGAACTTGAATACCGGAAACAGTTTTATTAGACAGGTATGTTTAACTAAATTTAAATCAAAGTTGCCTGTATTAATGTTTATATATTATACGTGTATTGATTTGGTTATTATCAAACAAACAAAAAATGCCTTGCATGTTTTTTGCCCCTCCCCAAGCGTAAAACTAACAAATCTCCGAAAACATAGAAAATCTGTGTTATCATAGAAAATCCATGTTTTCCCGTGTTATTCCGCAGCAAACAGATTCCTAGGATCCCTGATCGCTCATTGCTCATTGTGTCCCTCTGTGATCCTCTATGAGCGAGTCGCAGTCTGATCTCCCATTGTGTTCCTCTGTGATCCTCTCTGAGCGTTTCGCTGTGTCCCTCTGTGATCCTCTCTGAGCCAGTCGCAGTCTGAGCTCTCATTGTGTCCCTCTGTGATCCTCTCTGAGCGCGTCGCTGTGTCCCTGTTATCCTCTGTGTCGCAGTCTGATCTCTTTGTGTCCCTGTGATCCTCTCTGAGCGTGTCGCAGTCTGATCTCTCATTGTGTCCCTCTGTGATCCTCTCTGAGCGCGTCGCTGTGCCCCTCTGTGATCCTCTGAGTGTCTCATTGTCTGATCTCTCATTGTGTCCCGCTGTGATCATCTCTCTGCGAATCGCAGTTTGATCTCTCATTTTGTCCCTCTGTGATCCTCTCTGAGCTGCCGCAGTCTGATCTCTCATTGTGTCCCTCTGTGATCCTCTCTGAGCGTGCCGCTGTGTCCCTCTGTTATCCTCTGTGTCGCAGTCTCATCTCTTTGTGTCCCTGTGATCCTCTCTGAGCGTGTCGCAGTCTGATCTCTCATTGTGTCCCTCTGTGTTCCTCTCTGAGCGCGTTGCTGTGTCCCTCTGTGATCCTCTCTGTGTCACAGTCTGATCTCTTTGTGTCCCACTGTGATCCTCTGAGCGAGTCGCAGTATGATCTCTCATCGTGTCCCTCTGTGATCCTCTCTGTGTCGCAGTCTGATCTCTCATTGTGTCCCTCTGTGATCCTCTCTGAGCAAGTCGCAGTACTGATCTCTCATTGTGTCCCTCTGTGATCCTCTCTGAGCTTGTTGCAGTCTGATCTCTCATTGTGTCCCTCTGTGATCCTCTGAGCGCATCGCAATCTGATCTTTCATTGTGTCCCTCTGTGATCCTCTCTAGAGCGCGTCGCAGTCTGATGTCTCATTATATACTGCTGATCCTATCTGAGCGCATCGCAGTTTGATTTCTCACTGTGTGATCCACTCTGAATGCGTCGCAGTCTGATCTCTTTGTGTCCCTGCTGTGATCCTCTCTGAGCGTGTTGCAGTCTGAGTTCTCATTGTGTCCCGCTGTGATCCTCTCTGAGCGTGTCGCACTCTGAGCTCTCATGGTGTCCCTCTGTGATCCTCTCTGAGCGTGTCGCACTCTGAGCTCTCATTGTGTCCCGCTGTGATCCTCTCTGAGCGTGTTGCAGTCTGAGTTCTCATTGTGTCCCGCTGTGATCCTCTCTGAGCGTGTTGCAGTCTGAGTTCTCATTGTGTCCCGCTGTGATCCTCTCTGATGTCTGTGTCCCATGTGATCTTCTCTGAGTGAGCCGCAGTCTGATTTCTCACTGTGTCCCTGTGGCAGAGTGTCCTCTCTTTGTTTATTATTTATTTATATTATGATTTATATGTTTATGCGGTGATAGTCGATATTATTTGTTATTGTTTTATATATATATATTTTAAAACAGTAACAAATAATATCGGCTTTCGTCATCGTAGACATATAATCATCTATAATAATAATCGAAGTCAGATCTCTCACAGTCCCTCTGTGATCCTCTCTGAGCTGTCGCAGTCTGATCTCTCATTGTGTCCCTCTGTGATCCTCTCTGAGCGAGTCGCAGTCTGATCTTTGTGTCCCTCTGTGATCCTCTCTGAGCATGTCGCAGTCTGATCTCTCATTGTGTCCCTCTGTGATCCTCTCTGAGCGTGTCGCAGTCTGATCTCTCATTGTGTCCCTCTGTGATCCTTGCAGTCTGATCTCTCATTGTTTCCCTCTGTGATCCTCTCTGAACGCATCGCAGTCTGATCTCTCATTGTGTCCCACTGTGATCCTCTCTGAGCACGTCGCAGTATGATCTCTCATTGTGTCCCTCTGTGATCCTCTCTGAGCAAGTCGCAGTCTGATCTCTCATTGTGTCCCTCTGTGATCCTCTCTGAATGTGTCGCAGTCTGATCTCTCATTGTGTCCCTCTGTGATCCTCTCTGAGCAAGTCGCAGTCTGATCTCTCATTGTGTCCCTCTGTGATCCTCTCTGAACGTGTCGCAGGTCTGATGTCTCATTGTGTCCCTCTGTGATCCTCTCTGAGCAAGTCGCAGTCTGATCTCTCATTGTTTCCCTCTGTGATCCTCTCTGAACGCATCGCAGTCTGATCTCTCATTGTGTCCCACTGTGATCCTCTCTGAGCACGTCGCAGTCTGATCTCTCATTGTGTCCCTCTGTGATCCTCTCTGAGCGTGTCGCTGTGTCCCTCTGTGATCCTCTCTGTGTCGCAGTCTGATCTCTATTGTGTCCCGCTGTGATCCTCTCTGAGCGTGTCGCAGTCTGATCTCTCATTGTGTCCCTCTGTGATCCTCTCTGAGCAGTCGCATCTGATCTCATTGTGTCCCTCTGTGATCCTCTCTGAGCATGTCACAGTCTGATCTCTCATTGTGTCCCTCTGTGATCCTCTCTGAGCGTGTCGCAGTCTGATCTCTCATTGTGTCCCTCTGTGATCCTCTCTGAGTGTCGCAGTCTGATCTCTCATTGTGTCCCTCTGTGATCTCTCTGAGCGTGTCGCAGTCTGATCTCTCATCGTGTCCCTCTGTGATCCTCTCTGAGCTTGTTGCAGTCTGATCTCTCATTGTGTCCCTCTGTGATCCTCTCTGACGCAGTCTGATCTGTCATTGTGTCCCTCTGTGATCCTCTCTGAGCATGTCGCAGTCTGATCTCTCATTGTGTCCCGCTGTGATCCTCTCTGAGCGTGCAGTCTGAGTCTGCATTGTCTCCCTCTGTGATCCTCTCTGAAGCTGTCGCAGTCTGATCTCTCATTGTGTCCCTCTGTGATCCTCTCTGAGCGTGTTGCAGTCTGAGTTCTCATTGTGTCCCTCTGTGATCCTCTCTGAGCATGTCGCAGTCTGATCTCTCATTGTGTCCCGCTGTGATCATCTCTGAGCGTGTCGCAGTCTGAGCCCTCATTGTATCCCTCTGTGATCCTCTCTGAGCGTGTCGCAGTGTGATCTCTCATTGTGTCCCTGCTGTGATGCTCTCTGAGCGTGTCACTGTGTCCCTCTTTGATCCTCTCTGAGCATGTCGCAGTCTGATCTCTCATTGTGTCCCACTGTGATGCTCTCTGAGCGTGTCGCTGTGTCCCTGGGATCCTCTCTGAGTGTGTCGCAGTCTGATCTCTCATTGTGTCCCGCTGTGATCCTCTCTAAGCATGTCGCAGTCTGATCTTTCATTGTGTCCCGCTGTGATCATCTCTGAGCGTGTCGCAGTCTGATCTCTCATTGTGTCCCTCTGTGATCCTCTCTGAGCGCGTCGCTCTGTGATCCTATTTGAGTGTGTCGCAGTCTGATCTCTCATTCTGTCCCACTGTGATCCTCTCTGAGCATGACGCAGTCTGATCTCTCATTGTGTCCCTCTGTGATCCTATCTGAGCGCGTCGCTCTGTCCCTCTGTGATCCTCTCTAAGTGCGTCGCAGTCTGATCTCTCATTGTGTCCCTCTTTAATCCTCTCTGAGCGCGTCGCTCTGTGATCCTATCTGAGTGTGTCGCAGTCTGATCTCTCATTCTGTCCCACTGTGATCCTCTCTGAGCATGTCGCATGTCTGATCTCTAGGGATCCTAGTTTTCCGCAATATACAAATGAAATTCTCCGAAAAAAAAGAAAATCTGCGTTATTCCGCGAGTAAAATAAAAGGGCTTTCCCTGCCACATTATAAGACACCCAAACAGTACTATTGGGTAACAGTTAACACATGAAGTATTTATTGTTGTTCTTGTTAGACTTGTTGTGTCTCTTTATGTTGTATTTTAGTTTATAACTTTAATTATTCTTGAACTGTAGCCTGGTATTACAGTGTAACATGTGTAAGTCGCTTTGGATAAATGTGTCTGCTAAATAAATAAATAAATATGGTTACACTTTCAAATTCTAAGCAAGTTACAAGCTTACCAGCGGCATTAATCAATAAAACAAACAAACTTACTCCAAGTATTACAAATAGGTCCCTGTTGTAAAAAAAGTGTATGTATATATATATATATATATATATATATATATATATATATATATATATATATATATATATATATACATATTCGTGTTAGTTCAACTCCGAGTCAGTCTTCGTCATCCGAACGGCTACTGTTCAAATAGAGCAGCAGCATTCCATCTACAATTGGTCTGAATTTGGAATGGCACCACCTCCCTAATGTGCTTGCTGGAAAAATCTCAAACGGTTGATCTGCTTTGTACAGAGGAATGTCGGCTTTTACACACATTGTGACAAAATCTGAAACAGTTTCACGCTGTTCTTTGGCAGTTGTAAGACGCTGAAATGATCCAAACACAGTGGTCTGTTTCAGTGTGTCAATGGCCCTGCTGTTTCAGCCTCATCTTGTTTACGTTTCCTTGCATTAAATTTATGTTTAGCGCTTCCCATGTGTTCACAATGGTTTACCTACGGGTGTAACAGCACATAACCATCACGTGAAATTCGTCCTTGCCAAACTCGTTGACCCGATCTTTAGGGGTGATTTTTATTGTTTTCGGCATCTTTGAACAGCTCTGAATACTGAAGTAAACTGAACTTGAATACCGGAAACAGTTTTATTAGACAGGTATGTTTAACTAAATTTAAATCAAAGTTGCCTGTATTAATGTTTATATATTATACGTGTATTGATTTGGTTATTATCAAACAAACAAAAAATGCCTTGCATGTTTTTTGCCTCTCCCCAAGCGTAAAACTAACAAATCTCCGAAAACATAGAAAATCTGTGTTATCATAGAAAATCCATGTTTTCCCGTGTTATTCCGCAGCAAACAGATTCCTAGGATCCCTGATCGCTCATTGCTCATTGTGTCCCTCTGTGATCCTCTATGAGCGAGTCGCAGTCTGAGCTCTCATTGTGTCCCTCTGTGATCCTCTCTGAGCCAGTCGCAGTCTGAGCTCTCATTGTGTCCCTCTGTGATCCTCTCTGAGCGCGTCGCTGTGTCCCTGTTATCCTCTGTGTCGCAGTCTGATCTCTTTGTGTCCCTGTGATCCTCTCTGAGCGTGTCGCAGTCTGATCTCTCATTGTGTCCCTCTGTGATCCTCTCTGAGCGCGTCGCTGTGCCCCTCTGTGATCCTCTGAGTGTCTCATTGTCTGATCTCTCATTGTGTCCCGCTGTGATCATCTCTCTGCGAATCGCAGTTTGATCTCTCATTTTGTCCCGCTGTGATCCTCTCTGAGCGCGTCGCAGTCTGATCTCTCATTGTGTCCCTCTGTGATCCTCTCTGAGCGTGCCGCTGTGTCCCTCTGTTATCCTCTGTGTCGCAGTCTCATCTCTTTGTGTCCCTGTGATCCTCTCTGAGCGTGTCGCAGTCTGATCTCTCATTGTGTCCCTCTGTGATCCTCTCTGAGCGCGTTGCTGTGTCCCTCTGTGATCCTCTCTGTGTCACAGTCTGATCTCTTTGTGTCCCACTGTGATGCTCTGAGCGAGTCGCAGTATGATCTCTCATCGTGTCCCTCTGTGATCCCCTCTGTGTCGCAGTCTGATCTCTAATTGTGTCCCTCTGTCATCCTCTGAGCAAGTCGCAGTATGATCTCTCATCGTGTCCCTCTGTGATCCTCTCTGAGCTTGTTGCAGTCTGATCTCTCATTGTGTCCCTCTGTGATCCTCTGAGCGCACCGCAATCTGATCTTTCATTGTGTCCCTCTGTGATCCTCTTAGAGCGCGTCGCAGTCTGATGTCTCATTATATACTGCTATCCTATCTGAGCGCACCGCAGTTTGATTTCTCACTGTGTGATCCACTCTGAATGCGTCGCAGTCTGATCTCTTTGTGTCCCGCTGTGATCCTCTCTGAGCGTGTTGCAGTCTGAGTTCTCATTGTGTCCCGCTGTGATCCTCTCTGAGCGTGTCGCACTCTGAGCTCTCATGGTGTCCCTCTGTGATCCTCTCTGAGCGTGTCGCACTCTGAGCTCTCATTGTGTCCCGCTGTGATCCTCTCTGAGCGTGTTGCAGTCTGAGTTCTCATTGTGTCCCGCTGTGATCCTCTCTGAGCGTGTTGCAGTCTGAGTTCTCATTGTGTCCCGCTGTGATCCTCTCTGAGTGTGTCCCGATGTGATCTTCTCTGAGTGAGCCGCAGTCTGATTTCTCACTGTGTCCCTGTGGCAGAGTGTCCCGCCCCTTTGTTTATTATTTATTTATATTATGATTTATATGTTTATGCGACGGCGATAGCCGATATTATTTGTTATTGTTTTATATATATATATTTTAAAACAGTAACAAATAATATCGGCTTTCGTCGTCGCATAGACATATAAATCATAATATTAATAAATAATAAACAAGGCAGGACTCTCGCCACAGTCCCTCTCTGATCCTCTCTGAGCGAGTTGCAGTCTGATCTCTCATTGTGTCCCTCTCTGATCCTCTCTGAGCGAGTCGCAGTCTGATATTTGTGTCCCTGTGTGAGCCACTCTGAGCATGTCACAATCTGATCTTTCATTGTGTCCCTCTGTGATCTTCTGAGCGCATCGCAGTCTGATCTCTCATTGTGTCCCTCTGTGATCCTTGCAGTCTGAGCTCTCATTGTGTCCCTCTGTGATCCTCTTTGAATGCGCCGCAGGCTGATCTCTCATTGTGTCCCACTGTGATCCTCTCTGAGCACGTCGCAGTATGATCTCTCATTGTTTCCCTTTGTGATCCCTTCTGAGCAAGTCGCAGTCTGATCTCTCATTGTGTCCCTCTGTGATCCTCTTTGAATGTGTCGCAGGCTGATCTCTCATTGTGTCCCTCTGTGATCCCCTTTGAGCAAGTCGCAGTCTGATCTCTCATTGTGTCCCTCTGTGATCCTCTTTGAATGCGTCGCAGGTTGATGTCTCATTGTGTCCCTCTGTGATCCCCTCTGAGCAAGTCGCAGTCTGAGCTCTCATTGTGTCCCTCTGTGATCCTCTTTGAATGCGTCGCAGGCTGATCTCTCATTGTGTCCCACTGTGATCCTCTCTGAGCACGTCGCAGTCTGATCTCTCATTGTGTCCCTCTGTGATCCTCTCTGAGCGTGCCGCTGTGTCCCTCTGTTATCCTCTGTGTCGCAGTCTCATCTCTTTGTGTCCCTGTGATCCTCTCTGAGCGTGTCGCAGTCTGATCTCTCATTGTGTCCCTCTGTGATCCTCTCTGAGCGCGTTGCTGTGTCCCTCTGTGATCCTCTCTGTGTCACAGTCTGATCTCTTTGTGTCCCACTGTGATCCTCTGAGCGAGTCGCAGTATGATCTCTCATCGTGTCCCTCTGTGATCCTCTCTGTGTCGCAGTCTGATCTCTAATTGTGTCCCTCTGTGATCCTCTGAGCGAGTCGCAGTATGATCTCTCATCGTGTCCCTCTGTGATCCTCTCTGAGCTTGTTGCAGTCGGATCTCTCATTGTGTCCCTCTGTGATCCTCTGAGCGCACCGCAATCTGATCTTTCATTGTGTCCCTCTGTGATCCTCTTAGAGCGCGTCGCAGTCTGATGTCTCATTATATACTGCTATCCTATCTGAGCGCACCGCAGTTTGATTTCTCACTGTGTGATCCACTCTGAATGCGTCGCAGTCTGATCTCTTTGTGTCCCTCTGTGATCCTCTCTGAGCGTGTTGCAGTCTGAGTTCTCATTGTGTCCCGCTGTGATCCTCTCTGAGCGTGTCGCACTCTGATCTCTCATGGTGTCCCTCTGTGATCCTCTCTGAGCGTGTCGCACTCTGAGCTCTCATTGTGTCCCTCTGTGATCCTCTCTGAGCGTGCCGCACTCTGAGCTCTCATGGTGTCCCTCTGTGATCCTCTCTGAGCGTGCCGCACTCTGAGCTCTCATGGTGTCCCTCTGTGATCCTCTCTGAGCGTGTCGCACTCTGATCTCTCATGGTGTCCCTCTGTGATCCTCTCTGAGCGTGTCGCACTCTCAGCTCTCATTGTGTCCCGATGTGATCTTCTCTGAGTGAGCCGCAGTCTGATCTCTCACTGTGTCCCTGTGGCAGAGTGTCCCGCCCCTTTGTTTATTATTTATTTATATTATGATTTATATGTTTATGCGTGATGATGATATTATTTGTTATTGTTTTATATATATATTTTAAAACAGTAACAAATAATATCGGCTTTCGTCGTCGCATAGACATATAAATCATAATATTAATAAATAATAAACGAAGGGGCAGGACACTCCGCCACAGTCCCTCTGTGATCCTCTCTGAGCGCGTCGCAGTCTGATCTCTCATTGTGTCCCTCTCTGATCCTCTCTGAGCGAGTCGCAGTCTGATATTTGTGTCCCTGTGTGAGCCACTCTGAGCATGTCGCAATCTGATCTTTCATTGTGTCCCTCTGTGATCTTCTGAGCGCATCGCAGTCTGATCTCTCATTGTGTCCCTCTGTGAT
>CM060270.1:25561576-25607895 GCA_030684275.1 Acipenser oxyrinchus oxyrinchus
GGGCGGCGGCAGGCGGGCGGGAACCTGGAGGTGGGCAGGCGAGCGGGCGGGCGGGCGGGAACCTGGAGGCGGGCGGGCGAGCGGGCGGGCGGGCGGGAACCTGGAGGCGGGCGAGGCGGGCGGGCGGGCGGGAACCTGGAGGCGGGCGGGCGGGAACCTGGAGGCGGGCGGGCGAAGCGGGCGGGCGGGCGGGAACCTGGAGGTGGGTGGGAACCTGACGCGGGTGGGCCGGCGGGCGGAGAAAGTCACGAGGCGTTTCAGGAGCAATCCCACAGTTACCAGCCTCCCTGCGATGCAGGTGCTGAAGTGTCTCAGTATGTGTGAGTGAAGAGGCCGTGTTCGTTTCTCTACCGTTGCTTCCAGCCTCCCCACGATGCAGGTGCTGAAGTGTCTCAGTATGTGTGAGTGAAGAGGCCGTGTTCGTTCTCTACCGTTGCTTCCAGCCTCCCCGCGATGCAGGTGCTGAAGTGTCTCAGTATGTGTGAGTGAAGAGGCCGTGTTCGTTCTCTACCGTTGCTTCTGGCTGAATACTGAAAACTCCATTGCTGGGTTCCAGTAACCATGGCAATCACAGAACCAGTGTCTGTCACTCAATCTACTCTCAGGAACATGAGATTGGGAGGCATTCGAGATCGTATGGAAATAAGGCGTTGATCTCGCTGCTCTGTGGGGTTGCAGCTCTGTAATATTGACATGCACAAGTTGTCCAAAGCCATAATCTCTGCAAACAATAGAAAGTGCGCCCTTTTAAAAGTTACCCACTGTAAAAACCCAGCAAAGTGAAATACAGCACAGTGAAATCATGGTAAAGCATAGGGAAGCATTGTAAAGCACAGAGAGGTCTGGTAAAGCACAGGGAAGCATTGTAAAGCACAGGGAGGTCTGGTAAAGCATAGGGAAGCATTGTAAAGCACAGAGAGGTGTGGTAAAGCATAGGGAAGCATTGTAAAGCACAGAGAGGTGTGGTAAAGCATAGGGAAGCATTGTAAAGCAAGAGAGGTCTGGTCTGGTAAAGCATAGGGAAGCATTGTAAAGCACAGAGAGGTCTGGTAAAGCATAGGGAAGCATTGTAAAGCACAGAGAGGTCTGGTAAAGCATAGGGAAGCATTGTAAAGCACAGAGAGGTCTGGTAAAGCATAGGGAAACATTGTAAAGCACAGAGAGGTCTGGTAAAGCATAGGGAAGCATTGTAAAGCACAGAGAGGTCTGGTAAAGCATAGGGAAGCATTGTAAAGCACAGAGAGGTCTGGTAAAGCATAGGGAAACATTGTAAAGCACAGAGAGGTCTGGTAAAGCATAGGGAAGCATTGTAAAGCACAGAGAGGTCTGGTAAAGCATAGGGAAGCATTGTAAAGAACAGAGAGGTCTGGTCTGGTAAAGCATAGGGAAGCATTGTAAAGCACAGTGAAATCATGGTAAAGCACATGCAAGCATTGTAAAGCACAGAGAGGTATGGTTAAGCACAGGGAAGCATTGTAAAGCACAGAGAGGTATGGTCAAGCACAGGCAAGCATTGTAAAGCACAGAGAGGTCTGGTAAACCTTGACAAACTATTGTAAATGCATGATTACTATTGTAATCATGGGAAAACTGCAGAATTACCACAATAAACTCGCAATAAACACTCGCAAGTGTAGTGCGGATAGGGAATGGGGTACCAAGGGAACCTAAAAATTGGTTACTGAGACCCTTTTAGACTTGACAGAGTTTTGTGATCAATCAGCTGCTGAGTGCTGGCGGGCTTAATGGCCTCCTCTCGTTGGTAAGTATTCTTCTGTTCTTTGGCTCTCCAGCAGTGAATCTGGGTGCTAATGAGACCGTGTCTCAGGAGGAATGACCTTGCACTGCCAGCGCAGTCAGCCCCGGCAGCCACCACCTCCAATACAAATACAGCAGCTTTAATTACTTCATGGGTTCCGCCCAGAGCTGCCTTTGTAGATTCAGCTCCTCAGAGATTCCCTTAATTGGACTTAAAACCTGCAGAATCTCATTTCCTAGGAGTAAAACACGCACACAAGCACGCACACACACACAAAGACACACACACACACACACACACACACGCACACAGTCGCACGCACACACACACACACACACACACACACACGACACGCATGGACGCGCACACACACACACACACACAGACACAGACACGCATGGACGTTACACACACACACACACACACACACACACACACACACACACACACACACACAGACACGCATGGACGCTCACACACACACACACACACACACACACACACACACGGACGTTACATACACACACACACATAGACACACACACACAAAGCATTGCAAACTGAAACAAAAATACCACACAAATGTACTTTATTAAACTTCAGGGCTTATTCAATTGAAAGTTTAAACATTTAAGAATTGAAATGTTAACATACGATGGCCAGGTCTCTCTGTTTCATAGCGCTGCATTCCCCTAAAGCAGGTCACACCCTCCCTTTGAATCCTCTTCACTGGGTTACTTTCCTCTTCCTGCTGCTGTGACCTGGTTCTCAGGCAACATGACAGTCCCAGGGGGAGAGCAGGGGAAGAGAAGGATCCCTACCCAGGCAACAAGCACCTCGCTGGGGCCCAGGCAGCAGCTCCACCGCCCCTGTCCACAGAGCAGCCGGGTGTCTGGGGGTCACGTGCTACGCTGTGTTCCTGCCTCAGCCTGCTTGTTGTTGAGTTGAAGCTGCTTTTTATATAGCCTGGGTATGCCAATGGGGTTCTCAGGGCTTGGCTCTGATTGTATCTCCGTGTGCCTTTCGCTCCATTTCATTCCAGCACGGCAGGGCAGCTGCTAGTTATCGTGGTCCCTCCTCGAAAGAGAGTGTTCTTTATTTCAACAAGGTGCAAAATCAAGGCAGCGTTGTGTTCACCGTGTGGATCGTGACAGACAGGCAGGGAGGCAGGCAGGGAGGCAGGGAGGCAGGCACGAGGCAGACAGGCAGGGAGGCAGGCAGACAGGGAGGCAGGAGACAGGGAGGCAGGAGGCAGGGAGGCAGGGAGGCAGGGGAGGCAGACAGGCAGGGAGGCAGGCAGACAGGGAGGCACGGAGACAGGCAGACACGGAGGCAGGGAGGCAGGGAGGCAGGGAGACAGGCAGGCAGACAGACAGGGAGGCAGACAGGCAGGCAGGGAGACGTTGCAACCCTTGTTTTATTGGAATGAGGTTGTGGTCGGGTTCATTGACTCTGTACTGTGTTGAATGGAGATTGCTGTGTCTGTCTAAGTTAATGCACACGGATACCATTCCAAAAGTTTACAATAGTAAAAGCACAGCAAAGTGTAACAAAGCACAGTGAAAGCATGGTCAAGCATAAGGTAAGCATTGTGAATCAGAGAGAGGTGTGGTAAAGCATATTCAAAAAATATAAACCATGGTAAACTGCAAAAATACTGTGCACATTTCCCATGGTAACTGTGGAAGAATGCAGCTGGCACACAGCCCGCCCGCAGCCTGCGTCGGTGTATCAAATCAAAGTGACTGTGTAACAGTAGCTCAGTTCATTGCCCATCAATAATGTATGCGCTGCCCACTCAATACCAGCCGTTCTCCTACAAGCCTCCTCGAGAAGGTCAACAGGCAGAAGTGACTCTCCATCGATGGAGGTCGTTGGCCAGGGCTGGCTTGTGTTTCAGATGGTTATAAAGCACGCTCGGACTGTGAGGGGAATCCATGCTGCAGATCCCCTCCATGCATAATTAAAACCAAACAGAGACCCAAGCTGTTTGAGGGGTCGCACACATCTGTGTTTTAAAAGTCTTAAGGATTCACAGAGCTCCAGCTCTGTGGTTATTCTGGGAGCTTCATGAAAAGTCTCATGCACTGATGAGGTCCATCCGCCCTGTGTGTGTGTCTGTGTGTGTGTCTGTGTGTCTGCCTGTCTGTGTGTCTGCCTGTCTGTGTGTCTGCCTGTCTGCCTGTCTGTGTGTCTGCCTGTCTGCCTGTCTGTGTGTCTGCCTGTCTGTGTGTCTGTGTGTCTGTGTGTCTGCACAAAATAGTAGGAGGGCAGCAAAGCAAACAGGAGCGATAAACATGAAGCTACGTGATCCTCAGGTTGTTTGGTAAAGAGCAGTTTGTGAATGAGAGGAGGCCGTTGAGATCCTCACAGCTGGGCTGGTTCCTGGCAGCTGATTGATCTCACAGCTTTGTCAAGTCGTGATTTCAGCATCAGCTACGTGCCTCATTAACCCTTTCCATTGTGCTTTACGATTACAACTCCTGTTTTGTCATGTTCTTCCATAAAATCAATTGTGCCCATACTGATTTGAAATACACATTGATTCGAGAATCTTTTCCCAGATAGTTTGTCTGTCGAACAAGGAGAATAACATCAATTCAATATTTGTCATTTCTGGTTTAATCTTGGAATGGATTAGTGTTTTGTAAGAGGTCTTTTCCATTCGAGAGGTGCCCCCTCCATCATTTTAAAAGCAATTTGGCAGTGATCCGAGAATGCATGAGAGCGGGTCAGAGGAGCGCTGCTCTGGGGTAATTGCACACCTTGCTATCCAGGGCACCCTAATCTCTCCCGGAGAGCTGGGAAATGGAAAAGATGACCTCCGGCAGATAACAACAGCCTTGTAATTCCACTCAGTAATCTGTATTTAACCAGGGAAGCAGAGAGGAGACAGACGTGCAGAGTCTAACAAACCACAGAGAAGAGGGGACAGACATGCAGAGTCTAACAAACCACAGAGAGGGACAGACATGCAGAGTAACAAACCACAGAGAGGGACAGACATGCAGAGTAACAAACCACAGAGAGGGACAGACATGCAGAGTCTAACAAACCACAGAGAGGGGACAGACATGCAGAGTTTAACAAACCACAGAGAGGGACAGACATGCAGAGTAACAAACCACAGAGAGGGGACAGACATGCAGAGTAACAAACCACAGAGAGGGACAGACGTGCAGAGTCTAACAAACCACAGAGAGGGACAGACATGCAGAGTTTAACAAACCACAGAGAGGGACAGACATGCAGAGTCTAACAAACCACAGAGAGGGACAGACGGTAGAGTAACAAACCACAGAGAGGGGACAGACGTGTGAGTAACAAACCACAGAGAGGGACAGACGTGCAGAGTCTAACAAACCACAGAGAGGACAGACATGCAGAGTAACAAACCACAGAGAGGGACAGACATGCAGAGTTTAACAAACCACAGAGAGGGGACAGACATGCAGAGTAACAAACCACAGAGAGGGGACAGACATGCAGAGTAACAAACCACAGAGAGGGACAGGCGTGCAGAGTCTAACAAACCACAGAGAGGGGACAGACATGCAGAGTCTAACAAACCACAGAGAGGGGACAGACATGCAGAGTAACAAACCACAGAGAGGGACAGACATGCAGAGTTTAACAAACCACAGAGAGGACAGACATGCAGAGTCTAACAAACCACAGAGAGGGACAGACATGCAGAGTTTAACAAACCACAGAGAGGGGACAGACATGCAGAGTAACAAACCACAGAGAGGGGACAGACATGCAGAGTAACAAACCACAGAGAGGGACAGACATGCAGAGTCTAACAAACCACAGAGAGGGACAGACATGTAGAGTAACAAACCACAGAGAGGGGACAGACATGCAGAGTCTAACAAACCACAGAGAGGGACAGACATGCAGAGTCTAACAAACCACAGAGAGGGACAGACATGCAGAGTCTAACAAACCACAGAGAGGGACAGACATGCAGAGTAACAAACCACAGAGAGGGACAGACATGCAGAGTAACAAACCACAGAGAGGGACAGACATGCAGAGTCTAACAAACCACAGAGAGGGACAGACGTGCAGAGTCTAACAAACCCCATAGTGGGTCTGTGAGGCAGCCCCTGATATAGAAAGACCTTTAGCAGCTATTCAAGCTGAGGTCTTGGAGGATATCTGACTCTAGTTCTGAATAAATGAACAGGTGGAAGGTTGAGTCCATGGTATCTCCCTCTCCCATCTCTCTGCCTCCCTCTCTCTCTTCCTCTGTCCTCTTCCCATCTGTCTCGCCCCATCTCCCCATCTCTCTCCCCTCACCTCTCTGTATGTCAGTGTGGTCCGCTATGCTCTGCTCTGCTCTGCTCTGCTCTGTTCTGCGCTGTGCTGTGTGAGTGATGTGTCCTGGGATTAGAGAGAGTTTAATTCACAGCAGAGCCCAGCGTGGCTCTCGTCCCTTCATCGCCAATCACACTGGCTGCTCCAGCTCGACGGGGCTGCAGCGAAGGGCAGTAATTAAGAGAGATTGAATCTGATGAGCTCCATGTCTCTCCCTGTCTCTCTGTGTCTGTGTGTGTGGGTGTCAGCAAGTGTCTGTGTGGCGTGTGTGTGTGTGTGATCTGTGGAACAAGATTAGGAGGAGTCCGTATCAAGCTGCCCTTGTTTTGATGATAGTAGCTGTGCATTAGTTCCAGTGGTTTTGCAGTGGAGCTGTGCATTAGTTCCAGTGGTTTTGTAGTGGAGCTGTGCATTAGTTCCAGTGGTTTTGCAGTGGAGCTGTGCATTAGTTCCAGTGGTTTTGCAGTGGAGCTGTGCATTAGTTCCAGTGGTTTTGTAGTGGAGCTGTGCATTAGTTCCAGTGGTTTTGCAGTGGAGCTGTGCATTAGTTCCAGTGGTTTTGTAGTGGAGCTGTGCATTAGTTCCAGTGGTTTTGCAGTGGAGCTGTGCATTAGTTCCAGTGGTTTTGTAGTGGAGCTGTGCATTAGTTCCAGTGGTTTTGTAGTGGAGCTGTGCATTAGTTCCAGTGGTTTTGCAGTGGAGCTGTGCATTAGTTCCAGTGGTTTTGCAGTGGAGCTGTGCATTAGTTCCAGTGGTTTTGTAGTGGAGCTGTGCATTAGTTCCAGTGGTTTTGCAGTGGAGCTGTGCATTAGTTCCAGTGGTTTTGCAGTGGAGCTGTGCATTAGTTCCAGTGGTTTTGTAGTGGAGCTGTGCATTAGTTCCAGTGGTTTTGTAGTGGAGCTGTGCATTAGTTCCAGTGGTTTTGCAGTGGAGCTGTGCATTAGTTCCAGTGGTTTTGTAGTTTAGCTGTGCATTAGTTCCAGTGGTTTTGTAGTGGAGCTGTGCATTAGTTCCAGTGGTTTTGCAGTGGAGCTGTGCATTAGTTCCAGTGGTTTTGCAGTGGCTGTGCATTAGTTCCAGTGGTTTTGTAGTGGAGCTGTGCATTAGTTCCAGTGGTTTTGTAGTGGAGCTGTGCATTAGTTCCAGTGGTTTTGCAGTGGAGCTGTGCATTAGTTCCAGTGGTTTTGTAGTTTAGCTGTGCATTAGTTCCAGTGGTTTTGTAGTGGAGCTGTGCATTAGTTCCAGTGGTTTTGCAGTGGAGCTGTGCATTAGTTCCAGTGGTTTTGTAGTGGAGCTGTGCATTAGTTCCAGTGGTTTTGTAGTTTAGCTGTGCATTAGTTCCAGTGGTTTTGCAGTGGAGCTGTGCATTAGTTCCAGTGGTTTTGCAGTGGAGCTGTGCGTTAGTTCCAGTGGTTTTGTAGTTTAGCTGTGCATTAGTTCCAGTGGTTTTGCAGTGGAGCTGTGCATTAGTTCCAGTGGTTTTGTAGTTTAGCTGTGCATTAGTTCCAGTGGTTTTGTAGTGGAGCTGTGCATTAGTTCCAGTGGTTTTGCAGTGGAGCTGTGCATTAGTTCCAGTGGTTTTGTAGTGGAGCTGTGCATTAGTTCCAGTGGTTTTGCAGTGGAGCTGTGCATTAGTTCCAGTGGTTTTGTAGTTTAGCTGTGCATTAGTTCCAGTGGTTTTGTAGTGGAGCTGTGCATTAGTTCCAGTGGTTTTGCAGTGGAGCTGTGCATTAGTTCCAGTGGTTTTGCAGTGGCTGTGCATTAATTCCAGTGGTTTTGTAGTGGAGCTGTGCATTAGTTCCAGTGGTTTTGTAGTGGAGCTGTGCGTTAGTTCCAGTGGTTTTGCAGTGGAGCTGTGCATTAGTTCCAGTGGTTTTGTAGTTTAGCTGTGCATTAGTTCCAGTGGTTTTGTAGTGGAGCTGTGTGTTAGTTCCAGTGGTTTTGCAGTGGAGCTGTGCATTAGTTCCAGTGGTTTTGTAGTGGAGCTGTGCGTTAGTTCCAGTGGTTTTGTAGTTTAGCTGTGCATTAGTTCCAGTGGTTTTGCAGTGGAGCTGTGCATTAGTTCCAGTGGTTTTGCAGTGGAGCTGTGCGTTAGTTCCAGTGGTTTTGTAGTTTAGCTGTGCATTAGTTCCAGTGGTTTTGCAGTGGAGCTGTGCATTAGTTCCAGTGGTTTTGTAGTTTAGCTGTGCATTAGTTCCAGTGGTTTGCAGTGGAGCTGTGCATTAGTTCCAGTGGTTTTGCAGTGGAGCTGTGCGTTAGTTCCAGTGGTTTTGCAGTGGAGCTGTGCATTAGTTCCAGTGGTTTTGCAGTGGAGCTGTGCGTTAGTTCCAGTGGTTTTGTAGTGGAGCTGTGCTAGTTCCAGTGGTTTTGCAGTGGAGCTGTGCATTAGTTCCAGTGGTTTTGTAGTTTAGCTGTGCATTAGTTCCAGTGGTTTTGTAGTGGAGCTGTGCGTTAGTTCCAGTGGTTTTGCAGTGGAGCTGTGCATTAGTTCCAGTGGTTTTGTAGTGGAGCTGTGCGTTAGTTCCAGTGGTTTTGCAGTGGAGCTGTGCATTAGTTCCAGTGGTTTTGTAGTTTAGCTGTGCATTAGTTCCAGTGGTTTTGTAGTGGAGCTGTGCATTAGTTCCAGTGGTTTTGCAGTGGAGCTGTGCATTAGTTCCAGTGGTTTTGCAGTGGCTGTGCATTAATTCCAGTGGTTTTGTAGTGGAGCTGTGCATTAGTTCCAGTGGTTTTGTAGTGGAGCTGTGCGTTAGTTCCAGTGGTTTTGCAGTGGAGCTGTGCATTAGTTCCAGTGGTTTTGTAGTTTAGCTGTGCATTAGTTCCAGTGGTTTTGTAGTGGAGCTGTGTGTTAGTTCCAGTGGTTTTGCAGTGGAGCTGTGCATTAGTTCCAGTGGTTTTGTAGTGGAGCTGTGCGTTAGTTCCAGTGGTTTTGCAGTGGAGCTGTGCATTAGTTCCAGTGGTTTTGTAGTTTAGCTGTGCATTAGTTCCAGTGGTTTTATAGTGGAGCTGTGCATTAGTTCCAGTGGTTTTGCAGTGGAGCTGTGCATTAGTTCCAGTGGTTTTGCAGTGGCTGTGCATTAATTCCAGTGGTTTTGTAGTGGAGCACAGTATTTCAGAAGTCACAGGGTTAAGGTGAGTGCAGAGCTGTTTAACTGGACTGTAATGTTAATATAATGAACTCCAATCAGTGTTTCTGTGTTTTTGGGCTGCAGGCAGTTTGAGAGCCACACTGCTGCCTAACACCAGCCCCAGCCTCGCTGTCTCAGCTCTTCTTATAGACTCTGAGTCTCAGTCTGACTCTAACACCAGCCCCAGCCTCGCTGCCTCAGCTCTTCTTATAGACTCTGTGTCTCAATCTGACTCTAACACCAGCCCCAGCCTCGCTGCCTCAGCTCTTCTTATAGACTCTGTGTCTCAGTCTGACTCTAACACCAGCCCCAGCCTCGCTGCCTCAGCTCTTCTTATAGACTCTGTGTCTCAGTGTGACTCTAACACCAGCCCCAGCCTCGCTGCCTCAGCTCTTCTTATAGACTCTGTGTCTCAGTCTGACTCTAACACCAGCCCCAGCCTCGCTGCCTCAGCTCTTCTTATAGACTCTGTGTCTCAGTGTGACTCTAACACAAGCCCCAGCCTTGCTGCCTCAGCTCTTCTTATAGACTCTGTGTCTCAGTGTGACTCTAACACCAGCCCCAGCCTCGCTGCCTCAGCTCTTCTTATAGACTCTGTTTCTCAGTCTGACTCTAGTCCCAGCCTCGCTGCCTCAGCTCTTCTTATAGACTCTGTGTCTCAGTGTGACTCTAACACCAGCCCCAGCCTCGCTGCCTCAGCTCTTCTTATAGACTCTGTGTCTCAGTGTGACTCTAACACCAGCCCCAGCCTCGCTGCCTCAGCTCTTCTTATAGACTCTGTTTCTCAGTGTGACTCTAACACCAGCCCCAGCCTCGCTGCCTCAGCTCTTCTTATAGACTCTGTGTCTCAGTCTGACTCAAACACCAGCCCCAGCCTCACTCCCTCAGCTCTTCTTATAGACTCTGTGTCTCGGTGTGACTCTAACACCAGCCCCAGCCTCGCTGCCTCAGCTCTTCTTATAGACTCTGTGTCTCAGTGTGACTCTAACACCAGCCCCAGCCTCGCTGCCTCAGCTCTTCTTATAGACTCTGTGTCTCAGTGTGACTCTAACACCAGCCCCAGCCTCGCTGCCTCAGCTCTTCTTATAGACTCTGTTTCTCAGTCTGACTCTAGTCCCAGCCTCGCTGCCTCAGCTCTTCTTATAGACTCTGTGTCTCAGTCTGACTCTAGTCCCAGCCTCGCTGCCTCAGCTCTTCTTATAGACTCTGTGTCTCAGTCTGACTCTAGTCCCAGCCTCGCTGCCTCAGCTCTTCTTATTGACTCTGTGTCTCAGTCTCTCTCTCAGCTTCGATCTGGAAGTCAGAGCTTTAGATGCTCGGGTGAAGTGGAAATGAAAGTCTACCACATTTTAGTGAGGGATTAGAGAAGTAGGTCAGAGAAGTTTTTGTAAGGGGGAGAGAGATCAGCAAGATGACTAAGCTCCTGAGCGATGGAGAGAGAGAGAGGAGGATGAGGGAGGGTGAAGGAGGGAGGGAGAGGTAATCTCAGTGTAATTGTGTACACACGGTACTAACACATCATTTCTAACTGAATTTGAAAACAGTAAACATCAATTCAGGAACTGCTCCCACTCCCAAGAAATCTCTGTTGAGATTCTCACAGTTGTGTCTGAATGCAGTGTGTATATTGAATGCAGCTCTGTTGAGATTCTCACAGTTGTGTCTGAATGCAGTGTGTATATTGAATGCAGCTCTGTTGAGATTCTCACAGTTGTGTCTGAATGCAGTGTGTATATTGAATGCATGGCTGGTAGAGCTTGGTGTTTCTTATCTAAGGGTTGCAGCCCCTCCTGTGTCTAGTGAGGGCAGGAAGGTGACCCCTTTCCTACGATACCCCTTATCCACAGCTAGCTGAGACAGCAGGAGCAGGAGCTGTCTGGAGAGAACGCTGCCTGTGGTTATTAATAATCGGGGGTGAGGAGGGATGCTTTTGGGATGTTTGAGATTAACCTTCCAAACCCTCGGACCAGCTCTGAGCTGCAAGCAATGAACTGAATCTGCAGATCATCTGTCAGTGTGCAGTACTGGGGAGGCAGAGCCCTTATATAAGAGTCCCATAGGAAAAGCAGAGCCGAGTATAGTGCAGCACAGTGACGGCATGGTAAGAAACAGCAAGGTTATGCTAGCTAGAGCATATTAATAATCATGGCAAACCAGGGTAAACTGTGGTCAATGCAGAGTATAACCATGGTGGAGAACTGCAAGAACACCGCACTGAGAGAGGCTGGAGAAAGGAGCTGGGGCAAAGTTTACACTCTGTATAGTTGCATTGTCATTTTAGGGTTAACTCCGTTTACTGTCTGTGTTAGCAAATGAAGTTGATAAACTGGGAAGGTTCAGGTGGCAGGACTGTCCCCTACACACATTACACCCTCCACCTGTCAGAGCAATATAAACAGACTGGAGAGTGACCCCCCATGGGGGGCTCTGCTGCTCGTCCAGCAGGCCAGGGGGTGTGGACCCTCAGACCCTGCAGTTCCGTGCATGGCATCATCATCAGTGAAATAGGAATTGCTCACGTTTCTGTGTGCTGGGGGTTTGTCAACAGTTTGAAGGTGCTTCAGAGGTTGTGGATCAGCTGCCTGGCTTGCTTCTTGTTTTGTTTCAGTAATTGCCTGCAGCCTGAAAGGATGTTTGCTCAACACGACGCAGACAGTTTGTGGAGATATTAATAGCCAGCCTGGAGGAGCACTTTGTTCTGACACCCTGTATCTGTGCTTCATGTATCCCAAAGCTTGGTGATTCGAGGGCTGGCTGCTGACTCACAGGGCCGCTCCCTCCTGTCTCTTCCTGAGGTTAACAAGGTGCTGTAAGGATGTAATGGTGGCTGGAGCAGTGTGCACTGCCTTTGAAATGAGATCAGGGGAATGATTGCTGGTACAGTGCTGGGACACTGCACCCATGTGAGTCCTCCATACCTCTCTGGGATTTACAGTGCTTCCCTGTCTTAGACCATGCTTTCACTGTGCTGTGTTTCATAGGATGACTGCGCACCTGCGACTCCTCTGTCACAATGCGGGCCCAGCTGTCACTATGGCCGGGTTCAGGGTTAGCAGTGTTCACAGATTGATGTATATTGAGCCCATCTGTGCACCAGGTACATGCTGTAATGAGTGCTCTGTGCTGTGCAGCAGGAATCTGACACGATCATCCAACACGAAACAGTACTTACCGATCTGCTGTCTTGCACAGTGAAGCACAGAGCAGATCGTGAGCAATGTCTTTCAGAACGAGTCGAAGCTGTGAAGTGCAAGGTAACAGAGCACACCTGCAAACACAGCACAGTGTAGTGAAGCACAGAGCAGATCGTGAGCAATGTCTTTCAGAACGAGTCGAAGCTGTGAAGTGCAAGGTAACAGAGCACACCTGCAAACACAGCACAGTGTAGTGAAGCACAGAGCAGATCGTGAGCAATGTCTTTCAGAACGAAGTCGAAGCTGTGAAGTGCAAGGTAACAGAGCACACCTGCAAACACAGCACAGTGTAGTGAAGCACAGAGCAGATCGTGAGCAATGTCTTTCAGAACGAGTCGAAGCTGTGAAGTGCAAGGTAACAGAGCACACCTGCAAACACAGCACAGTGTAGTGAAGCACAGAGCAGATCGTGAGCAATGTCTTTCAGAACGAGTCGAAGCTGTGAAGTGCAAGGTAACAGAGCACACCTGCAAACACAGCACAGTGTAGTGAAGCACAGAGCAGATCGTGAGCAATGTCTTTCAGAACGAGTCGAAGCTGGGAAGTGCAAGGTAACAGAGCACACCTGCAAACACAGCACAGTGTAGTGAAGCACAGAGCAGATCGTGTGCAATGTCTTTGAGAACGAGTCGAAGCTGTGAAGTGCAAGGTAACAGAGCACACCTGCAAACACAGCACAGTGTAGTGAAGCACAGAGCAGATCGTGAGCAATGTCTTTCAGAACGAGTCGAAGCTGTGAAGTGCAAGGTAACAGAGCACACCTGCAAACACAGACAGTGACCGGCTCTTCACCCGCTTGATATTTGAATTCCTCGCCGTCCCTGCTTGCCTCTGTTCAGCTGACACGTGCGAGCAACGCCAGCACTCTGCCCTTCTAATGAAAGTGATGCGTGGCGTGAAATGAAATCCAGCGTTTCTGCTGCACGGATCATCTCCCCGGGTGAAGAACGAGCAGCTCATGTGAGGAACCTTGGAAGACGAGCCGCTGATTATTTTGGGGTTTCTGGTTAATAAGTCGTACGATTTCACATTATGTTTCGTTAGAGCGTATTGAAGGATTTTATCTCTGTATTCCTGGGGGAGTTTAAAGTTCTTAGACGTGTGGAGAGTCCAGAGTTGAGAATAACCTTCTTGATCACCACAGTAAAAGCCTAGCTCTGTATCAAAGTGCAGTGTGGAAGCATGGCAAAGCCGAGAGAGATCTGGTAAAGCATACCGTGGTAAACGATGGTAAATGTGTAGTATAAGCATGGCGAAGCCTGGGGGAATACTGTAAAAGCAGAGCAGTAATGCCCATCAGTGCTCGTCCGCTTCCTTACAGCTGATTCATCTCAAAGCTTTGTCAAGTCAGGTCCTGAAGGATCCCAGTGATGCAGCATCCACAGCATGGCTAGGTAACCTTGGTAACCCAGCCCGGCCCCTCACCTCTCTCTGAGTGAAGAAGGCTCTCCTAAGTCTAATTCCACTTCATTCCTGTCTGTGCGTCCTGGTTTCTGTGCTGTGCTTGAAGTATTGGCTACAGGGTTAAGCTGTCAACTCAATAATAATAATAATAATAATAATAATAATAATAATAATAATAATAATAATAATAATGATGTAAATGCTTCCACTTCCCTCAATCTCTCTTCATTTGTCCTTGCTTAAAGCTCTGAGATCAGTCTGCTTGCTTCCTTGGACTCTCTGCATAGGGTCTCGCACAGGAGCTCCAGTCACTCTGTGGACTTGCACAGTACTGTGTCTGACTCATACCCTCGGAGTCATGCAGGACAAGTTCAGGGTGACCCCTAGAAACACTGCTGTAGAGCACCTCTTTTTAAGGGCTATAGGTAGAACTATAACTTGGTAAAAGAAACTAGTCCAGTAGCCCAATTGTCCCAACTCCTCTCTCCTCCAGTGCAGTGATAGACTCCTCTCTCCTCCAGTGCAGTGATAGACTCCTCTCTCCTCCAGTGCAGTGATAGACTCCTCTCTCCTCCAGTGCAGTGATAGACTCCTCTCTCCTCCAGTGCAGTGATAGACTCCTCTCTCCTCCAGTGCAGTGATAGACTCCTCTCTCCACCAGTGCAGTGATAGACTCCTCTCTCCTCCAGTGCAGTGATAGACTCCTCTTTCCTCCAGTGCAGTGATAGACTCCTCTCTCCTCCAGTGCAGTGACAGACTCCTCTCTCCTCCAGTGCAGTGATAGACTCCTCTCTCCTCCAGTCACTCTAGTGCAGTGACAGACTCATCTCTCACTGTGGGACAGCTCCCCCTCGCTGGTAATGGCAGGTTTCGTTGTGACAGCGCTGGACTGTGTGAATGGAGACGGGAGGCTGGAATTCCAATCATTCGTCTTTTATTTCTCTGGCTGATTGATGCTTTTATCAGGAGGGCAGGCAGCTCGTCACTGCTGTGCCGTTGTTTTATTCATTTGATCTTTTGTTTCTTTTCTTCGTTCCTGTGGGATTGACAGCATGACTTTGAGAAATTGCTGGGGCAGTGCTAGGGCTTTGTCACTGTCTGTGTGTCTGTCTGTCAGGATACAACACCTGACATTAGCAAACTAAAAAATGAAGAGCATTCTGTGATTACATTGAGTAGAGTCTGTGAGTGCTTTCTCGTAATGAGACTTAATTACACACAGATATACAGACACACACTGACACAGCCAGCCACACTCACACACACACACACACTCACACACACACAGAGACAGACTCACACACACACACACACACACAGAGACAGACTCACACACACACACACAGACAGATTCACACACACACACACACACACAGCACACACACACACACACAGACAGACTCACACACACACTGACACAGCCAGCCACACTCACACACACACACACACACACACACACACACACAGACAGACACACACACACACACACACACACACACACAGAGACAGACTCACACACACACACACACACAGACAGACTCACACACACACACACACACAGAGACAGACTCACACACACACTGACACAGCCAGCACACACACACACACACACACACACACAGCACACACACACACACACAGACAGACTCACACACACACTGACACAGCCAGCCACACACACACACACTGACACACACGCACACACACACACAGAGACAGACTCACACATACACTGACACAGCCAGCCACACTCACACACACACACACACACACACACACACACACACACACACACACACACAGACAGACTCACACACACACACACACAGAGACAGACTCACACACACACACAGCCACACACACACACACAGAAACAGACTCACACACACACTGACACAGCCAGCCACACACACACACACACACACACACACACACACACACACACACACACACACACACAGAGAAAGATTGACACACACACTGACGCACACATACACACACACACAAGAAAGCTCGCTCTGTGTGTGTGTGTGTGTGTGTGTGTTTGTGTGTATGAGTCTCTGTGTGTGTGTTTGTGTGTGTGGAGGCTGTGTGGTCCAGTGGTTAAAGAAAAGGGCTTGTAACCAGAAGGTCCCCGGTTCAAATCCCACCTCAGCCACTGACTCATTGTGTGACCCTGAGCAAGTCACTTCACCTCCTTGTGCTCCGTCTTTCGGGTGAGACGTTGTTGTAAGTGACTCTGCAGCTGATGCATAGTTCACACACCCTAGTCTCTGTAAGTCGCCTTGGATAAAGGCATCTGCTAAATAAACAAAATATTTAATAACAGGGACCGTCTCCTCTGGAAGCCGCTGCCCTAGTTACAGGATAAGAAGCAGCCGAGAAGCTTGTTAATTAGGTCTGTGTAAAACTAGGCTACCCAGAGAAGTGGCACCACCTGCGCTCTTCACTGTACCAGCAGCGCTGACACGCCGTCAGCACCACTGAAGGAGGTGCAGCCCTGGTGATCGTGCAAAGCCAGGCTCTGCAGTAGCATCACTGACTCTCTCCTCCACAAGGTCATTCAATTGGAAGCTGTTTGAGACACAGTGACAGTCAGAGCTCATTACTGCACACCCTCATCGGCACGACTGTGTTTTCTGAATTAATAAAGAAATCCAGATCCCTACAGTACAATCCCTCCAAATGAAATGCTTGAATCTGGGTTTGGTAAATCTGTGTCTCCATACAAAATGCAGCTGTACATCATTCTATTAAAGTCTGTGTTCAGGTATTATGCAATTTTCCTGTCGTTTTTCACACGTTTATATTGTTTATTTACCAAGCATTGCCACAAGTTGCATTTTTTGTAGGGCAGAGGGATGGTTTAGGGCAGGGGTGGCCAAGGTTTACCCTTCCACTCCTGGTCTTTGCTCCAGTCCGGTTCAATTGAACCAATGAAAGCTGCATCCAGACCCTGAAGTTGTTCGCTGCCTCATTGGATCTGTTCAAGCTGGAGTGGAGTGGGCTTCCAGGACCGTGATCAGAAGCCCCTGATTCAGAGTTTCTGCAAAACAGCTGTGGACTGGATTTGAGGTTCCCCAGCGACGTGTAAAGCAGATGTTCTCTCACTCTCTTTCTCTTCTTCTCCCCTTCTCTTTCTCTCCTATCTGCCCCTCTACAACTCCCTCCCACCTCTCTGTTTACCTATCCCTCTCTTCCTTTCCCCTGCACTCCCCCGTCTCCTCTCTTCCTCTCTCCTCTCTCCCACACGAACCTTTCTCTCGCTCTCTCCCCCTCCGTCTCTCTCACAGGCTGCCAGCTCAGTGAGTCTTGTGTGGGTGTGTGTTTGATTTACAGGTTGGCAGTGTTTCACACATGTTCTGAAGCATTTCCTTGTCCCTCCCCCTCTAGGGCTGCAGGGATTCGATTGGACTGACCAGCAGGAGGAGGAGCTCTGACTGGTGACCAGCCACTCAGCGCAGTACACACTCAGAGAGGTGAGAGAGTGACACCTCCTGTGTAAGGGGTCCGGCATTCTACCCAGAGCTAAGAGGAGAAACGACAGGTCTATCTGGAGGAGAGGAGAGAGGAGCAGTGATAGCTGCAGAGTTTGTAGTGTCTGTCTGGGGAGAGGAGAGAGGGAGCAGTGATAGCTGCAGAGTTTGTAGTGTCTGTCTGGAGGAGAGGAGAGAGGGAGCAGTGATAGCTGCAGAGTTTGTAGTGTCTGTCTGGGGAGAGGAGAGAGGAGCAGTGATAGCTGCAGAGTTTGTTGTGTCTGTCTGGAGGAGAGGAGCGAGGGAGCAGTGATAGTTGCAGAGTTTGTAGTGTCTGTCTGGAGGAGAGGAGAGGGAGCAGTGATAGCTGCAGAGTTTGTAGTGTCTGTCTGGGGGAGAGGAGAGGGAGCAGTGATAGCTGCAGAGTTTGTTGTGTCTGTCTGGGGAGAGGAGAGAGGAGCAGTGATAGCTGCAGAGTTTGTTGTGTCTGTCTGGGGGAGAGGAGAGAGGGAGCAGTGATAGCTGCAGAGTTTGTAGTGTCTGTCTGGGGGAGAGGAGAGAGGGAGCAGTGATAGCTGCAGAGTTTCTACTGTCTGTCTGGGGGAGAGGAGAGAGGGAGCAGTGATAGCTGCAGAGTTTGTAGTGTCTGTCTGGAGGAGAGGAGCGAGGGAGCAGTGATAGCTGCAGAGTTTGTAGTGTCTGTCTGGGGGGGAGGAGAGAGGAGCAGTGATAGCTGCAGAGTTTGTAGTGTCTGTCTGGGGGAGAGGAGAGAGGGAGCAGTGATAGCTGCAGAGTTTCTAGTGTCTGTCTGGAGGAGAGGAGCGAGGGAGCAGTGATAGCTGCAGAGTTTGTTGTGTCTGTCTGGGGGAGAGGAGAGAGGGAGCAGTGATAGCTGCAGAGTTTCTAGTGTCTGTCTGGAGGAGAGGAGCGAGGGAGCAGTGATAGCTGCAGAGTTTGTAGTGTCTGTCTGGGGGAGAGGAGCAGTGATAGCTGCAGAGTTTGTAGTGTCTGTCTGGGGGAGAGGAGAGAGGAGCAGTGATAGCTGCAGAGTTTGTTGTGTCTGTCTGGGGAGAGGAGAGAGGGAGCAGTGATAGCTGCAGAGTTTCTAGTGTCTGTCTGGAGGAGAGGAGAGAGGGAGCAGTGATAGCTGCAGAGTTTGTAGTGTCTGTCTGGGGAGAGAGAGAGGAGCAGTGATAGCTGCAGAGTTTGTAGTGTCTGTCTGGGGGAGAGGAGAGAGGGAGCAGTGATAGCTGCAGAGTTTGTTGTGTCTGTCTGGGGGAGAGGAGAGAGGGAGCAGTGATAGCTGCAGAGTTTCTAGTGTCTGTCTGGAGGAGAGGAGCGAGGAGCAGTGATAGCTGCAGAGTTTGTAGTGTCTGTCTGGGGAGAGGAGAGAGGAGCAGTGATAGCTGCAGAGTTTCTAGTGTCTGTCTGGAGGAGAGGAGCGAGGGAGCAGTGATAGCTGCAGAGTTTGTAGTGTCTGTCTGGGGAGAGGAGAGAGGAGCAGTGATAGCTGCAGTTTGTAGCGATCCTGCCACAGGGCCAGAGACACACAGCAGATGAGCCTGACTCATCTAATGCATCGCATCTTTGGCAATACTTGTTCAACTTGTCATGCCAGTAAAGCATTTGAACTTGAACTTGAGAGAGATGAGAGACACCCGCTATGTAAGAGTTCCATCAGCAGGAGCTTCCAACACTCCGAGTGAGAATCTCACCCCAGGGTTCAGTTTCAATTGTGGTGACTGCTGCCCAATCCCTTGTAATAGAACTGGGTCTCGTGGTTGTTTTATTTTTCCCCGCGCAGGGTTAAGATGTGCTTTCTTCTCATCTCATTCTTCTGAGTCTCTGCAGACCGTCACAGAATTGATTAACCTTGACTGCGCAACAGAACAGCAGAGATTGAAATGAGGCGAACGCTTGGGTCTTGTGTTGGCTTGCGCCGCAGCTGAAAAACAAACACCTGATTCAAATAAATAAAACCCAACCACAGGGAGTGCCAGGTCTCTGAAGGTCTGTCATGGGAGAGCCTGCTGATTGCTTTCCACAGACGCCAATCCATTAACTGGGAGGCTCTCTTTGTTTCCCTGCATTGTTGCTATTGAGATGTAGAAATGCTAAAAGAAACGTATTGAATTTGATGATTGAGTTTATAATGTAACATTGCAAAACCTGAAACGATCATCAGTGTAGCATCAGATCAGTACCAGGCAGAGGGACAGGGTGCTCCAGGTCCAGATCAGATCAGTACCAGGCAGAGGGACAGGGTGCTCCAGGTCCAGATCAGATCAGTACCAGGCAGAGGGACAGCGTGCTCCAGGTCCAGATCAGATCAGTACCAGGCAGAGGGACAGGGTGCTCCAGGTCCAGATCAGATCAGTACCAGGCAGAGGGACAGGGTGCTCCAGGTCCAGATCAGATCAGTACCAGGCAGAGGGACAGCGTGCTCCAGGTCCAGATCAGATCAGTACCAGGCAGAGGGACAGGGTGCTCCAGGTCCAGATCAGATCAGTACCAGGCAGAGGGACAGGGTGCTCCAGGTCCAGATCAGATCAGCACCAGGCAGAGGGACAGGGTGCTCCAGGTCCAGATCAGATCAGTACCAGGCAGAGGGACAGCGTGCTCCAGGTCCAGATCAGATCAGTACCAGGCAGAGGGACAGGGTGCTCCAGGTCCAGATCAGATCAGTACCAGGCAGAGGGACAGCGTGCTCCAGGTCCAGATCAGATCAGTACCAGGCAGAGGGACAGGGTGCTCCAGGTCCAGATCAGATCAGTACCAGGCAGAGGGACAGGGTGCTCCAGGTCCAGATCAGATCAGTACCAGGCAGAGGGACAGGGTGCTCCAGGTCCAGATCAGATCAGTACCAGGCAGAGGGACAGGGTGCTCCAGGTCCAGATCAGATCAGTACCAGGCAGAGGGACAGGGTGCTCCAGGTCCAGATCAGATCAGTACCAGGCAGAGGGACAGGGTGCTCCAGGTCCAGATCAGATCAGTACCAGGCAGAGGGACAGGGTGCTCCAGGTCCAGATCAGATCAGTACCAGGCAGAGGGACAGGGTGCTCCAGGTCCAGATCAGATCAGTACCAGGCAGAGGGACAGGGTGCTCCAGGTCCAGATCAGATCAGTACCAGGCAGAGGGACAGGGTGCTCCAGGTCCAGATCAGATCAGTACCAGGCAGAGGGACAGGGTGCTCCAGGTCCAGATCAGATCAGTACCAGGCAGAGGGACAGGGTGCTCCAGGTCCAGATCAGATCAGTACCAGGCAGAGGGACAGGGTGCTCCAGGTCCAGATCAGATCAGCACCAGGCAGAGGGACAGGGTGCTCCAGGTCCAGATCAGATCAGTATCAGGCAGAGGGACAGGTTGCTCCAGGTCCAGATCAGATCAGTACCAGTCAGAGGGACAGGGTGCTCCAGGTCCAGATCAGATCAGCACCAGGCAGAGGGACAGGGTGCTCCAGGTCCAGATCAGATCAGTACCAGGCAGAAGGACAAGGTGCTCCAGGTCCAGATCAGATCAGCACCAGGCAAAGGGACAGCGTGCTCCAGGTCCAGATCAGATCAGTACCAGGCAGAGGGACAGGGTGCTCCAGGTCCAGATCAGATCAGTACCAGTCAGAGGGACAGGGTGCTCCAGGTCCAGATCAGATCAGCACCAGGCAGAGGGACAGGGTGCTCCAGGTCCAGATCAGATCAGCACCAGGCAGAGGGACAGCGTGCTCCAGGTCCAGATCAGATCAGTACCAGTCAGAGGGACAGGGTGCTCCAGGTCCATATCAGATCAGTACCAGGCAGAGGGACAGGGTGCTCCAGGTCCAGATCAGATCAGTACCAGGAGACACAAAGCACTCCACACAAAGCAGGGATAGAAATTGAGGAGTGTGATGTTTAAATGATTCTGTATGCGTGTGTGTTTGCATGTCACTGATTATCCAGAGCTACATAACACTCAGCAGTGCTAGATTTAGAAATGCTAAAAGAAACTTCATAGATTCAATGACAAACCTTTCCACTGAAGACAATGAGAAAGACCTTTGCAGATCTGCAACGCAGGTACTGTCTGAAAAACAAATGCAGATTACGCTGTATAAGCAGTGATGTATTGATCTCTGTGTAAAGGATAACGACTTGGGAGCAAATGGCTTTGAGAATCTAGTCATTAGTTTTTAAATTGACAGATGTTTACTGACGCTCTCTCCCTCCCTCCCTCTCCCCCTCTCTCTCTCTCTGCTCTCTCTCTCTCTTGCTCTCTCTCTCCCTCTCTCTCTCCTTTCTCTCTCTCTCTCTTCTCTCCCCTCTCTCTCTCTCTCTCTCTCTCTCTCTCTCTCTCCTCTCTCTCTCTCTCTCCCCCTCTCTCTCCCCTCTCTCTCTCTCTCTCTCTCCCTCTCTCTCTCCCTCTCTCTCTCTCTCTCTCTCTCTCCCTCTCTCTCTCTCTCTCCCTCTCTCTCTCTCTCTCCTCCCTCTCTGCTCTTCCAGGACTATTCCCTGCACGAGGGGAGTGCAGGGGAGGTGGGGACGCAGTGTCTCCCGGCCGCACGGCTATGCTTGAGTGTGATAGCTGGTCACGGCCATGGAGACGGGCAGCTACAGGGGGCTCCTGGAGACCAGCGACGGCTTCACCCCAGTCGATGGGCTGGTCCCTGCCCTACCCGCTGTGGCTCCAGGTCTCCCTCACAGGCTTCCTGATGCTGGAGATCGTGCTGGGCTTCAGCAGCAACCTGACAGTGCTGGTGCTCTACTGCATGCAGTCCAGCCTGGTGGACTCGGTCAGCAACACGGTGACCATGAACCTGCACGTGCTGGACATCATCGTGTGCGTGGTGTGCGCGCCTCTCACCATCGTGGTCATCCTGCTGCCACTGGAGCACAACGCAGCCCTGCTGTGCTGCTTCCACGAGGCCTGCGTCACCTTCACCAGCATCGCCACGGCCGTCAACGTGCTGGTCATCAGCATGGACCGCTACGACATCTCCGTGCGGCCTGCCAACCGCTGCCCTGACCCTCCCCGCGCCGCCCTGCTGCTGGCCTGCGTGTGGGCCGTCTCCCTGGCCGTCTTCTTCATCCCCTTCCTGGAGGTGCGCTTTTCGGGACCCGGCGGGGCGGCAGCTGGCGGCCTGGGAGAACCGCACCCTGCTGTGCCTGAGCGGGGCAGGAGGGAGCTGGCAGGCGGACTATCACAGGGAGCTGGGCATGTACTACCATCTGCTCCTCCAGATACCCATGTTCTTTGTGGCCATGGTGGTCATGCTGGTCACCTACTACAAAAATCCTGCAGGCGCCAACATCAAGATCGCTCGCACTTCAAGAGGAGCCAGCGGCGCAAGAACGCTGGGAGCAGCGGGAGCGGCGGCAACGGCAGCAACAAGAACAAGAACAAGAACAAGAAGAGGAAATCTTCTGGACAGATGGTCACTGCCCCCAGCGAGACCAAACTCCTAACCCAGCCCCTCCCTCATCCCCAGCTCCACCCCCAGCCCGCAGCCCCTCAGATGGGGGTCCAGGCTTCCGCCTCGGTCATCATCGCCCTGCGGAGGGCGGTGAAGAGGCACCGGACCGCCGTGAGCGCCAGAAGAGGGTGTTCCGGATGTCTGTGATCATCATCTCCACGTTCCTGGGCTGCTGGGCTCCCATCTCGGTGGTGAACCTGCTGATCCTGTGCCTGGGCCCCAGCGACAGCCTGGTGACGGTGCGGATCTGCTTCCTCGCCCTGGCGTGCACGGCTCCACCGTCTTCCACCCGCTGCTCTACGCTTTCACCCGGCAGAAGCTGCGCAAGGTGCTCAAGAGCAAGGTTCGGAAGCGCGTGGTGTCACTGCTGCAGGTCGACCCAGCCCCCAGCGGCACCGTCATCCACAACTCCTGGGTGGAGCCCAGGAAGGGGGGCCGCAGGCCGAGGCTGGAGTGCAGCGACGCCACAGACCGCTGCCTCACCGAGGCTGTCAGGGAGTGACTCTCTGCCCTTTTACACCCCTCCCTCCCGCCTTTCTTTATTTCCTGCCTTCTCTCTCCCAACCTCTTTCCTCTCTCTCTTCCTTCCTTTCCCTTCCCCCATTCCTTTCTCCTCCCTCTCCCTCCATTTTTTCCACCTTGCTTATTTTCTTCGTTTAATTCTTCTCCCTTCTTTTCCTTTCGTTCTTTTTGTTTCATCTGCCCCTTCATCTCTGCTGTCTTTCCTCTTTTTTCTCCATGCTCCTGTCCCTCCATTCCCTGTTCCCTTCCTCTCTTCCTTCAGAGCCCCTTGCCTCTGTCTTCCTCCCTTCCCTGTATTATTGTATTTGCCTTGTCTCGTTTTATTGAGAAAACAACCAGCAAAACTCTCTCTCTTTTTCAGACTCTGTAGACTGCAACCATTACAACAGGTGCAGCATCACAGTGTGTATCCTCATGTGTGAATAACCTCAGCACTCTATGAACATTCACAGTGTATTCTGTGTGTACACCAAGTACAGTGAATGGAACAGAAAGTCTGTTCAGACCTGTGGTACTGGAGAATCACTTTCCTTAGATCGAGCTCCGTAGGGTAAGGAACAGAGCGATTCGCCTGCTCGTTCTGTCACTGGATTTGAATGAATTGAAGATAGATTCTAGAATGATTATTGGAGTTGAATGAATTGAAGAGATTCTAGAATGAGATCCAGTAAGAAGAACACTCACTCAGGATCACCGTTTATATGTAAAAGTTATTCGATGCTGGAAATCTCAGCTTGTGGTATAAAGAACATGAATTCGCTCAGCGGGACTTGAATGGATCAATCCCATAGTGACTGTGAGGTTAGCATTCATTGCAAAGCTCTTGTGACTGGAGAAGGTCAGGGTGGGTCCCTGTGGAGACGTTCCTGGCAGTGTGGATGCAAGAAGCATCTGGAAGTGAGAGCTTGTTTCTAGTTTGCTGGGAGATCGGGATGTAAAGTAGGTGACAGAGACAACACGTTTTTGTAATAAAGACTGTGTGACAATTCCTTACTCAATCACTGCCTGTTACCCCAGACCAGCTTCAGATCTGCAGTGCTGTCCAGATACAGTGTACAGGATACATGTGCAATAGGGCCCCACGGGGTCTTATAGGTCAAATATACGGACACCCCCGAGAAGTCTGTGTGTTGGACGTATACACACACCCCGAAGGGCCGTACTGAATTTATCATTCAGGTCAAACAGTAGATTTGAAAAAACAAAAAGCATAAATCATGCTTCGGGCAAAAAATGATTTTTTTTTTTTATTAAATATCCTGACGCCAATAAAGTAGTCCCGTTTATAACTTTGAACTGCACACTAAGTTAAGCTGAGCAAATTCATTTAATTGAAACATGCAAAAATAAGTACATGTTTATTTTTGATATGGGTTGAACTGTACATTGCCATTGAAAAGATCCACCAGGAGGCGCAGTTGAGATGGCACTGAATTTGTTTTTTTTTTCATCTAGTGGAAGCAGAACGGAGGCAGTGGGTATAAAAATTAATTCAATGTCTTCTCGGATTTCAATACTTTAAGGTCTGTGTTGGAAAGGGGTGGATAATGTGCAGACGTGTCTTTTTGTGTTTTTCTGTAGCGTCTACAAACCGCTAAAAAGACATTATTTGAAGTGAGTGTGTATGTTGACAGACCCCCCAGTGTTGTTTTCATTTAGACAGTGGTTTACTCCAGCTCTGAGATGAATGTAGCTTGAAATGTCATCGTCTTCACCATGGGCATTCCTTCCATTTCCACAGAAATCCCTCAGTATTTTATAAAGATTTTCTGAAGATGTGCATTTTCCACAGTTGAGACAATCTGTTATTTTGTTTCAGCCAGTCCTGAAAGACAGTGATTTTAAATGTGTTCTTGTTTTTTTGTTTAGTTTTGTTTTTTCTGTTTTGCTGTCTTCCAGTTAATGTTCTTCATCCAAATCTGCTTGGTACTGTTGGGGTTGTTTTTGCTGGTAATTGGTCACTCAGTTTGACTCGTTACTGTCCATCTGTAACTAAACAAGATGGATCCCGTAGTTTAAATTCTGTGAGGCAGCGCAGTGATTTCAAACACATAGCTGGAACATTGCTTGACCAATCACATTGCTTGTTTCACATTCCCTTGCCAGCCCTGGATTATAAATGATATCAATACATACTGCTCAGCACTGTATTCCGTTCTGAATGTATGTGTTTATTAGATTGCAGAGCTGTGAAGGACTTCATTGCTGAGTTTTTGGACAATGGACACGCTTAAGATTGCATTGAGTTCCTCACTGTATTTGAGCACATCCCTCCCATACAGAACTGTAAAAGCCCCAAGAGCTATCAGAAAACATTCCAGAATTAAGAATAAGCTTCATGATCAAAGTTTACCACTGTAAAAGCAAAGCATTGATGTAATAAAGCACAGGTAAGCATTGTAAAAGTCCAGAGAGGTATGCTAAAGCATATTTTAATACCATGGCAAACCAGAGTAAACGATGGTACATGCATAGAATAACCATGGGGACACTGCCGACCCTTGCAGGGGAACCAAGGGAATGATTAACAAGCATCTGTCTGTAGGGATGATTGGAGCGGGACAGGGGGGGAAGGAGGAGGAGGGAGGAGGAGAGAGGTGGAGGGATGAGGAGAGGAGGAGAGGAGGAGAGATGAGGCGGGAGGAGGAGAGGAAGGAGGTGGAGGAGGAGGAGAGATGGAGGGAGGGAGGTGGAGGGAGGAATAGAGGTGAGGGAGGAGGGAGGAGGAGGGATGAGGAGAGGAGGAGAGGAGGAGGAGAGATAAGGAGGCGGGAGGATGGAGAGGAAGGAGGTGGAGGAGGAGGAGAGAGGGAGGGAGGTGGAGGGAGGAATAGAGGTGAGGGAGGAGAGGGATTAGGAGAGGAGGAGAGAGGAGGAGAGATGAGGAGGGGGAGGAGGAGGAGGGAGGAGAGGAGAAGGAGGAGAGGAGGGGGAGGAGAGATGAGGAAGGAGGAGGAGGAGAGAGGAGGAGAGGAGGGAGGAGAGATGAGGTGGGAGGAGGAGGAGGAAGGAGGAGGAGGGAGGAGGAAGGAGGAGGAGGAGGAGAGGAGGAGGGAGGGTGGAGGAGGAGGAGGAGAGGGGAGGGGGAGGAGAGATGAGGAAGGAGGAGGAGGAGAGAGGAGGAGGAGAGGAGGGGGAGGAGAGATGAGGCTGGAGGAGGAGAAGGAGGAGGAGAGGGAGGAGGAGGGAGGAAGGAGGAGGGAGGAGAGAGGAGGGAGGGTGGAGGAGGAGGAGGAGGAGGAGAGGGGAGGAGAGATGAGGTGGGAGGAGGAGAGGAAGGAGGTGGAGGAGGAGGAGAGGGGAGGAGAGATGAGGTGGGAGGAGGAGAGGAAGGAGGTGGAGGAGGAGGAGAGAGGGAGGGAGGTGGAGGGAGGAATAGAGGTGCCCACTGTAATATATATTTGACATTGAGAAAATAGACATTGAGAGGAATGGGAACTTAGCCAGGGCAGTACATTAATACATTTGCAAGTGCGCAGGAGTGTGGAGAAAGGAGACCTGCTCGTGAGGAGCCGCGTGTCCTCACTTCTGAGTCACACTCCTCTGAACTGTTCAAAGAAGAGAGCGAGAAGAAGCCTCTCTGATGGAGGAGCATTCCTCCCGAGCGTGCTGCTCTGTCCGTGTGTACACACAAGCTGTTGCGTGTTTGTGTAACGTGAATCACTGTCTGTGTTTGTTCATATCTGACTCTACATGATGTATAGTGTGTGACATTGTATTGTATTTATAGGAGGCTGAATTGAAGTCTAATAAAAAAAAAAAATCAATATTTCATCTGGTTTCCCCTGCTGGTTTCTTTCTATTACTGTCTCTGTCAGGCACAGTGAATTATCAATAAAAATCACAATACGTGAGAGACACAGAGCGAGAGAGAGCAAGACAGAGAGTTTGAGTTAGACACTGCTGTGCTACAGAACCCTTTATGATTCCCATAATAATTTCATATAGAGAATATGGGCTGGGTTTCATTTTGAATATCTTCTGAAAAATGTAATGGAACCTGTGAAGCAAATGAAGGTGTGATTATTGCATTAATGAAGTCTTATTACAGCTCTCTCTCTCTCTCTCTCTCTGTGTCTCTCTCTCTCTGTGTCTCTCTCTCTCTCTCTGTGCAGCGGACTCATAATCTCAGGGCTGTGGGTTCGAGCCCCCCTTGATTGTTAATGTGAAATGCATTTCCTGATTGCAGGCAGTCTTTCATTTTTAAAGAATGAACCTTATAGACAATGTTACACAGCCTCTCACCTCAGGCAGATGGATAGTACAGAGGGCTAGTTTACTATTCCTGTGACTTTTGGTGGACAGAGTTCAAACCTGAGCAGAGAAATTCAATGTGATGTTAAATGCCTTGTGTTTTTACATTTATTTTCACAGAATCTTTGAGGCAATGTTAAAGGTAAACTCAGCAGGGGGTCTGTGCTGCTGGTCTATTTCAGCATCCTTGCCACCCCTCAGCTGCACTCATGAAGAATTCAAATACTGGGGAGCATTTGAGAGGCGCTCCCCACCTGAGCCAACCTGAAAGCTGCTGAAAGTATTGGCCTCTGATTCTCTTGGCAGCTCGTTCAAGTCCCACATGAAACACAAGTTATGTTTTCTTTTCCCTCATTCTGAGAAATATTGTTTCATTTACCTTATAGAGCTACTGTGTAATAGGGTTGGGATTGATAATCCCTCCTCTCTTCAGTGGCATGTCTCTGCGTGCGTGTGCAGTCTCTGACAAGGGAAGTGAATCTCATATACCAGGTTAGCGTGCTAGGCTGTCACAAGCAGCCAGGTGGTGCAGTGGGCTAGTTCACTAGCTCTGCCTGCCTCTGCCCTTGGAGGTCTGGGTTCAAAGCCAGCTCACAGGACAAGTGAACTGAGTTTAAAACCAGACTCACAACACAGTGGTACAGCATGAATGGTGTTCTCTGATTAAGAGACTTAAAAAGGATTGATAAATAAACAGCAGAGTTGTGTTTGAAGTGTTGTGTTGTGTGCATGTTTTTTCCCAACAGCGCCTATTGGTTTGAATCTGTCAGATGCAATAGAAGTGACTCTTTTATTGGATATTTTCAATGCAGTAATCACCTCCGTTCTACAAATCATTGGCTAAAGTACTGCAGGGAATATGAGAGCAGGCTTAAGGTTTGGCTTTGAATCAATTTCACAGTCACAAATGAAACAAAGCTGAGAATCACATCTAAGCCCCAGGTCCACACCACACATGTAAAATGTGTTTCACGCAGTAGGAGAGCCAGTCGGCTGGCTAGCTCTGTTGGTAAAGCAAGGGACTGTGATTCCCAGGGTAGCGGGTTCAAGTCCCACATTTATATTCTTCATCGTTCTCAAATATATTGATTAATTTTGACCTTTTGTGAGCTTGGTTTGAAATCCAATTCAAGTCACAAGTGACTCTCAAGCTGGTTTATGGCTCCCCCAGGTCTACATCACAACATGTAAGAATGCTGTGACCTGGCACCTGTGTAAGCAGGCTGGATAGTTCACCTGTAGTGTGGGATTCTGTTTCTTAGAGTTCTAGGTTCAGACCCAGCAGGTGTTAATTGCATGTGTTTATTCCTCTTTTTCTCTTCAAAAACGTTCTCCTTATTGATAAAGCAAGTGCCACGAAAGCAGGCAAGGTGGTCCAGTTGTCTGATCTGGTGTCCTTAAATGCATTAAATGAGCCCCAATGTATTTATTGTACACAGAATGGATTGAAGCCGTGCTGTGCAGCTCAGTGTGGTGTTCAGCAGCTCTCTGGCTGGCTCACTCGGTATGGTTTGGATTCAGGCACCCCGCCTGGGCCTTTGAGCACGTCTGGTTTTTGTGTGATTCTCAGCACTCTGGCTGGCTCAGTATGGTTTTGGACGTGCATTACCCCTTTCCGCCGCTGGGTGGAGTTTTGAGCACACGTTCAGCAGCAGGAGGTCATGACATTTCAGAACTCATAACCTTCTACTGCTGCAAGTATGTTTAAGTCGTTTTCATTCATTTTACACTGATTTTATTATTTTGTATTATTAAATGTTCGAGTTATGGGTTTATTAGTGCACTGTTTATATGCTGCTGCGTTTCAATGTATTTTGTTTGTTTTTAACTTTTTTTCAAAAACAAAAGTGATATTTTCATGAAAAACATTTACGTTTTTAAAAAAGTTTAAAAACGCGCCCTCCAGTGGAATAATGAGGTATTGCATGCCATGGGTAATATATGTGTTATTCTTGGTTTATTTTCCTTGGCATGCAATACCTCATTATTCCACTGGAGGGCAGTGCTTTTATTTTTTAATTCTTAACATTTCGGCCACGATAGAAAATGCTATATTTTTAAGCCACGCGACCTGCTGGCCAAGCAGCTCAGTTATTAGAGCAGCGGACTCATAACCTCAGGGCTGTGGGTTCGAGCCCCTTGATTGTTAATGTGAAATACATTTCCTGATTGCAGGCAGGTGGTCCAGTGTGTGTGTGTGTTACACTTGGTGCACGAGTTCAATTACTCAATTCTGTAGTCTTTCATTTTTAAAGAATGAACCTTATAGACAATGTTACACAGCCTCTCCCCTCAGGCAGATGGATAGCACAGAAGTCTGGTTTACTATCTTTTGTCTATGTTATCATTGGTGGACAGAATTCAAACCTGGGCAGCGAAATTCAGTGTGATGTTAAATGCCTTGTTTTTAACATTTATTTTCACAGAATCTTTGAGGCAATGTTAAAGGTAAACTCAGCAGGTGGTCTGTGCTGCTGGTCTATTTCAGCATCCTTGCAACCCCTCAGCTGCACTCATGAAGAATTCAAATACTGGGGAGCATTTGAGAGTACCTTTGAGCAGCTTTCTGGCTGGCTCAGTTGGTAGAGCATTGGCCTCTGATTCTCTTGTCAGCTGATTCACGTCACACTCGAGTTGTGTGTTTATTGTTTCCTCATTTTGAGAAATATTGTTTCATTTACCTTATAGAGCTACTGTGTAATACGGTTGGGTTTGATAATCGCTCCTCTCTTCAGTGGCATGTCTCTGCGTGCGTGTGCAGTCTCTGACAAGGGAAGTGAATCTCATATACCAGGTTAGAGTGCTGGACTGTCACAAGCAGCCAGGTGGTGCAGTGGGCTAGTTCGCTAGCTCGGTCTGTCTCGCCCCTTGGAGGTCTGGGTTCAAAGCCAGCTCACAGGACAAGTGAACTGAGTTTGAAACCAGACCCACAACACAGTGGCACAGCATGACTTGATTAAGAGACTTAAAAAAAGGTTTGATAAACAAACACCAGAGTTGTGTTTTGAAGCCTTGTGTTGTTTTGTTTCTCCACAGCTTCTATTTGTTTGAATCTGTCAGATTCAATAGAAGTGATTCTTTTACTGGATATTTTCAATGCAGTAATCACCTCCATGTTGTACAAATCATTAGTCCAGTTCAAGTCACAAATGAGTTCTCTGGCACAGCTGGCAGGATGGCTCAGTTGGTTGAGCACAGGGCTCCTTTTCCCAGCGTTGGTGGTTCAAGTCCGCTGTGCTGCTTTTGTTTAATTTACCGTCTCGGCTCATCAGGAGCTTGGGTTTGAATCCAGTTCAAGGATGCAAATAACCTTCAGCTAAATGCTCTTTACCTTGAGAGACTGGGATCAAATCCAGGCTGCAGATTGAAATCTTCTGTTTTCACAGCGCCTTGTAGTTTGAATCTGTCAGATACGGTAGAAGTGTCTCTTTTATTGGATATTTCCAATGATCTGCATTTTGTACAAATCATTAGTTAATGTACTGGAGGTCATTTGACAAAAGGATAAAGCAGCTCTCTGGCTGGCTCAGTTGGTAGAGCACTGTACTTTGAGTTCTAGGGTTGCTGGTTCAAGTCCACAGGAAGCACAAGTGTTAATCCCTTAGTTTCAAAAAATATTGTTTAGTTTACCTTTTCATCAATAAGGTTTGTCTTTGAATCCAGTTCATCACAAATGAAACAAAGTTGAGATTCACCTTTTCGCCCCAGGTCCACACCACACAATGTAATAATGTGTTTCACGCAAGAGGAGAGCTAGTTGGCTGGATAGCTCTGTTGGTAGAGCAGGGGACTGTGAGTCCCAGGGTAGCGGGTTCAAACCCATGTCAGGGGCAGGTGTTTCCTTTTCATTTTCAAACACTTTGCCCTGTTTGATAGACTTGTGATGATATAACGGGACAAGGTGTCAGTTTTCGAAGTATATAAATAATAATATAAAGAGGCTGATATAAGGGCTTCTGTGCAATGCTAGCCTGTCACAAGCAGACAGTTGGTGCAGTGGGCTAGTTCACTAGCATGCTGTGCTGTTCAACTTGGGGGACTGGGTTCAAATCCCGGAGAGTACCTTGTTTGTTTTCAAAGACTTGGTTAATTTCTTATATAAGGCAATGAAAAAGCAGACTCCTCCATGGAAGTGAGGAGGACTGGGTTCAAATCCCGGCGAGTTCTTTGCTTGTTTCAAAGAATGTGTTAATTGAGCTTATATATAGTGTGAACCAGCGCTCTCCTGTGGGAGCTGGTGGCGCAGTAGGCAATGCCGATGGCCTCCTCTCCCTGAAGACAGCGGTTCAAATCCTGGTCCTGGAGGCGAGTTCCTGAGGTAAGTAATGCTGTTGATTGTGAGTCATGGTGGTGGTTGTAAATCTGGGTGTTGACTGTAAGTAATGAAGCAGGTTGTAACTAACGATGTTGGTTGTGTCTCCACAGATGGAGGAGGGCAGTGTGCCCTGAAGAGGAGCCGGAAGAGGATGAAGAGGGGGCTTGGGCCCCCGGCCGTGGGGAGAGTGGAAGATGGGGGTGTTGGTACCAGAGAGGAGTTGACATGGGGGGGGGGAAGGTTGGTGATGTTGCTTTTCTTTGCTAAAAAAAAATAGCTGTGTTAATGGCGTAAACTTCCATATACAGAAAATATATATATATATATAGAGAGAGTGTGGTTGTCTTCCCTTTTCTTCTGTCTCTGAAAGTTTAGCCATTAACACAACTCTTTAGTTCAAACACGTAGCTACACTCTCTCTTTTTTTTATATATATAAAAATTTTTTATCAAAGAAAAGCAACATCACCAACCTCCCCCATGTTAACTCCTCCCTGGTACCAACACCCCTGTCTTCCACTCCCCCTCACAGCCGGGGGCCCAAGCCCCCTCTTCATCCTCTTCCGGCTCCTCTTCAGGGCACACTGCCCTCCTCCGTCTGTGGAGACACAACCAACATCGTTAGTTACAACCTGCTTCATTACTTACAGTCAACACCCAGATTTACAACCACCACCACAACTCACAACCAACAGCATTACTTACCTCAGGAACTCACCTCCAGGACCGGGATTCGAAGCACCGTCTTCAGGGAGAGGAGGCTGTGGGATGACCCACTGCGCCACCAGCTCCCACAGGAGAGGACTGGTTCACACTATATATAAGCTCAATTAACACATTCTTTGAAACAAGCAAAACTCGCCGGGATTTGAACCCAGTCCATCTCACTTCCATGGAGGAGTCTGCTTTTTCATTGCCTTACATAAGAAATTAACAAAGTCTTTGAAAACAAACAAGGTACTCACCGGGATTTGAACCCAGTCCCTCAAGGTGAACAGCACAGCATGCTAGTGAACTAACCCACTGCACCACCTGTCTGCTTGTGACGGGCTAGCATTGCACAGAAGCCCTTATATCACCGTCTTTATATTATTATTTATATAAAACCACAGACACCTTGTCCCGTTATATCATCACAAGTCTATCAAACAGGGCAAAGTGTTTGAAAATGAAACACATGCCCCTGACATGGGTTTGAACCCGCTACCCTGGGAATCACAGTCCCCTGCTCTACCAACAGAGCTATCCAGCCGACTGGCTCTCCTGCTGCGTGAAACACATTATTACATTGTGTGGTGTGGATCTGGGGCGAAAAGGTGATTCAGCTTTGTTTCATTTGTGATGAACTGGATTCAAAGACAAACCTTATTGATGAAAAGGTAACATAAACAATATTTTTTGAAACTAAGGGATTAACACTTGTGCATCCTGTGGACTTGAACCAGCAACCCTAGAACTCAAAGTACAGTGCTCTACCAACTGAGCCAGCCAGAGAGCTGCTTTATCCTTTTGTCAAATGACCTCCAGTACATTAACTAATGATTTGTACAAAATGCAGATCATTGGAAATATCCAATAAAAGAGTCACTTCTATCGTGTCTTTGACAGATTCAAACTACAAGGCGCTGTGAAAACAGAAGATTTCAATCTGCAGCCTGGATTTGATCCCAGTCTCTCAAGGTAAAGAGCATTTAGCTGAAGGTTATTTGCATCCTTGAACTGGATTCAAACCCAAGCTCCTGATGAGCCGAGACGGTAAATTAAACAAAAGCAGCACAGCGGACTTGAACCACCAACGCTGGGAATAGAAGCCCTGTGCTCAACCAACTGAGCCATCCTGCCAGCTGTGCCAGAGAACTCATTTGTGACGTGAACTGGACTAATGATTTGTACAACATGGAGGTGATTACTGCATTGAAAATATCCAATAAAAGAATCACTTCTATTGAATCTGACAGATTCAAACAAATAGCCGCTGTGGAGAAACAAAACAACACAAGGCTTCAAAACACAACTGTAGTGTTTATTTATCAATCCTTTTAAGTCTCTTAATCAGAGAACACCAGTTCATGCTGTACCACTGTGTTGTGGGTCTGGTTTCAAACTCAGTTCACTTGTCCTGTGAGCTGGTTTTGAACCCAGACCTCCAAGGGCAGAGGCAGGCAGAGCTAGTGAACTAGCCCACTGCACCACCTGGCTGCTTGTGACAGCCTAGCACTCTAACCTGGTATATGAGATTCACTTCCCTTGTCAGAGACTGCACACGCACGCAGAGTTACATGCCACTGAAGAGAGGAGGGATTATCAAACCCAACCGTACTATACAGTAGCTCTATAAGGTAAATGAAACAATATTTCTCAAAATAAGGGGAAAAAAAAGCACACAATTCAAGTGTGACGTGAATCAGCTGACAAGAGACTCAAAGACCAATGCTCTACCAACTGAGCCAGCCAGGAAGCTGCTCAAAGCTCCTCTCAAATGCTCCCCAGTATTTGAATTCTTCATGAGTGCAGCTGAGGGGTGGCAAGGATGCTGAAATAGACCAGCAGCACAGACCCCCTGCTGAGTTTACCTTTAACATTGCCTCAAAGATTCTGTGAAAATAAATGTTAAAAAACAAGGCATTTAACATCACATTTAATTTCTCTGCCCAGGTTTGAATTCTGTCCACCAATGATCACAAGGATACAAGACTAGTAAACTAGCCCTCTGTGCTATCCATCTGCCTGAGGTGAGAGGTTGTGTAACATTGTCTATAAGGTTCATTCTTTCAAAATGAAAGACTACAGAATTGAGTAATTGAACTCGGTGCACCAAGTGTAACACACACACACACTGGACCACCTGCCTGCAATCAGGAAATGTATTTCACATTAGCAATCAAGGGGGGCTCGAACCCACAGCCCTGAGGTTATGAGTCCGCTGCTCTAATAACTGAGCTGCCTGGCCAACAGGTCGCGTGGCTTAAAAATATAGCATTTTCTATCGTGGCCGAAATGTTAAGAATTAAAAAAAATTGAAAAATTTAAAAAAGCACTGCCCTCCAGTGGAATAATGAGGTATTGCATGCCAAGGAAAATAAACCAAGAATAACACATATATTACCCATGGCATGCAATACCTCATTATTCCACTGGAGGGCGCGTTTTTTAAACTTTTTTTTTAAAAAACGTAAATGTTTTTCATGAAAATATCACTTTTTGTTTTTTGAAAAAAAAATGTTAAAAAAACAAACAAAATACATTGAAACGCAGCAGCAAATAAACATTGCACTAATAAACCCATAACTCGAACATTTAATAATACAAAATAATAAAATCAGTGTAAAATGAATGAAAACGACTTAGGCATACTTGCAGCAGTAGGAGGTTATGGGTGCTGAAATGTCATGACCTCCTGCTGCTGAACGTGTGCTCAAAACTGATCATGACATCATGCCCCTGTTTACAGCGCTGGCCCGACCCTAAGGAAATAGCAGGGTGAGTGCTTTCACATTTCCACGTGAAGTGGGCGTTTCACGCTTATTTAACCCTCCGCTGAATCTATATCACAAGATTCATGGTGACCTGACATTTGGTTCACGGAGAAACAGCGACGCCCAGTGGTAGGATTGGCGCATTGTCTAATAGCAGCGATGGAACGCCCATACAGGGCACTGTTTATTCGAGCCGAAATAGCTCAGTTGGGAGAGCGTTAGACTGAAGATCTAAAGGTCCCTGGTTCGATCCCGGGTTTCGGCAAAAAAGGTCGGCCACCATTTTTTAACTTTACAATGCATTTAAATGTGCTCAAACGCAATGCTTGTCTTAATGTATTTTTGGTTTGGAATTCGTTTACATAAAGTAATGAATTACAATACTGTAAACAAATAATTTAGAAAACATTCTTTTTAATAATACTTAATTAGGTAAATGCATGCCAGAATTTTTGTATAAGTGGATTTTTGTTGTTATTATTATTATTTATTTATTTATTTTTAAAATAAAAATGTAATTAAAAAAAAAGAAGGCCGTCCCTGGGTGGGCTTGAACCACCAACCTTTCGGTTAACAGCCGAACGCGCTAACCGATTGCGCCACAGAGACCGCGACACCGACAGCCGACAGTGAGGGGAAGTGAATCTCGACTAGCGGGCTTCTTGTATCCTCTCTCGTGTGATACCCTATCCAGCCGCTAGATGGGAGTGTTGTATTAAAAATGATGTTGAAACGCCACAAACACGAACTCTTTTTGAGACAAATGTCTGAACAGAAATACTACCCAAGGGGAATCGTGTCTGAAATAAAGTGAATTAGATCAATCGCAATAGAAAATGAATAATGAATGACTACATCTCTATGTATCTCTCTCTCTATATATATATGTAATAGTTATGTTTATCGTGTCAGAGTCACATTGCATCTGCTAATGATGTCACATCTATAAAGCTCATTTGAAGTAACCGTCCCGCTCTGTAAACGCAATACTGAAGTTTGAGCATTTCCTGCTATTATCCTGACCCGAAATAGCTCATTGGGAGCGCGTTAGATTGAAGCTCGTAAAGTCCCCGGTGTTATAAAAGATAGTGTCTCTGTGAGCCACTGTCCTGAGTGGTCGGATTGCATAGGGGCGTCACGCCACCTTCCTATTCGCCTTGTACTACAAACAAGTAAACTGTGCTCGCTCGCTCGCTCTTTCTGTTTGTTCTCTTGTATTAAGAATGAGTTGATCCAGAGAACTAACCCATCGTCGGTCTGGTCTCGACAGAAAATGGTGCTGTGCGTTTTTCATATCCAATGTGTCATTTAAAATGAATATTTTTGTTAATCATACTGAATCAGGTAAATGCATGTCATCATTTTCGTAATTGAATAGAACATCTAAAACTGAAAATAAATCGCGTCCCTGGGTGGGCTTGAACCACCAACCTTTCGGTTAACAGCCGAACGCGCTAACCGATTGCGCCACAGAGACGAAGTCGAGCAGGGAAGAGAAGGAGCAGCAGAAATGTGAAACGCGTCACCCGGGTGAACACAGGCAGCCCCACAAGTGGAAGCTGCTGCTGCTGCTGCATTACTGCGCTCTCCTGGGGCTGCGATTGTTTCTGGTTGTGTTGTGTTTGTAGATTACAGGGAGTCTCTTAAACATTCTGCATCGATCTGAGAGGGAGAGAGAAAAGGGGCAAAGAGAGAGGGATAGAGAAGGAGGGACAAAGAGAGAGGGATAGAGAAGGGGGACAAAGAGAGAGGCATAGAGAAGGAGGGACAAAGAGAGGAATAGAGAAGAGGGACAGAGAGAGGGATAGAGAAGGAGGGACAAAGAGAGAGGAATAGAGAAGAGGGACAGAGAGAGGGATAGAGAAGGGGGACAAAGAGAGAGGCATAGAGAAGAAGGGACAGAGAGAGGGATAGAGAAGGGGGACAAAGAGAGAGGCATAGAGAAGGAGGGACAAAGAGAGAGGGATAGAGAAGGAGGGACAAAGAGAGAGGCATAGAGAAGGAGGGACAAAGAGAGGGATAGAGAAGGGGGACAAAGAGAGAGGCATAGAGAAGGAGGGACAAAGAGAGAGGGATAGAGAAGGAGGGACAAAGAGAGGGATAGAGAAGGAGGGACAAAGGAACCTCTTGTTTGCTGTGCTCACATAACAGCTCTGTCTCCCTCTCACGCCTCGCACTCATGTCGTTTATTATTCAGGCGCTGATGTAAGCAGTCTCTCTCTCTCTCTCTCTCGCTCTGTTTCTTTGTTTTTACTTTGCTTTCTGCTGAATCATCTTATCAGACCCTTTGAATTCCAGAATTCCCCTCCTCCTCCTCCCCCTGCCAGGAACGACAAAAACAAGAACATGTTTGCTCAGACCAATCCCTTCTGGTCAAGTTGAAGTAAACACAGACTGCACTGGGAGAGGCAGGCTGGATGTGTGTGTGTGTGTGTGTGTGTGTTCAGGTGCAGAGACTGCACTGGGAGAGGCAGGCTGGGTGTGTGTGTGTTAATGCACTGGTCAGTGCTCCTGTGTGTGGTTCTGGTTATCTTGTGTCAGGGTGCATTCGTTTTGGCCGTGGTTTGCACACTGCAGCTCGCTCTGTTAAACTCATTCGTTTTGGCCATGGTTTGCACACTGCAGCTCGCTCTGTTAAACTCATTCGCTTTGGCCGTGGTTTGCACACTGCAGCTCGCTCTGTTAAACTCATTCGCTTTTGGCCGTGGTTTGCACACTGCAGCTCGCTTCTGTTAAACTCATTCGCTTTGGCCGTGGTTTGCACACTGCAGCTCGCCTGTTAAACTCATTCGTTTTGGCCGTGGTTTGCACACTGCAGCTCGCTCTGTTAAACTCATTCATTTTGGCTGTGGTTTGCACACTGCAGCTCGCTCTGTTAAACTCATTCGCTTTGGCCGTGGTTTGCACACTGCAGCTCGCTCTGTTAAACTCATTCGTTTTGGCCGTGGTTTGCACACTGCAGCTCGCTCTGTTAAACTCATTCGCTTTGGCCGTGGTTTGCACACTGCAGCTCGCTCTGTTAAACTCATTCGCTTTGGCCGTGGTTTGCACACTGCAGCTCACTCTGTTAAACTCGCCACACTCCTCTTCCCCGCAGAGACTCACACGGACTATATTTAGCAGGAATTAGCAGCAGATCTAAGAATACCGTATATAGGGCAGGTTGTCATAGAAACAGATTAGAATCCCAAAAAAGTTTATTTCACCATAGCAATCCCTGAGTCAGAGAAGAAGTGCAGTCTCACAGGGAGTAAAAACTAAAAGGGGTGCAGGTTTTGTGGGGTCCCCTGAGCAGTTCCATACAGCAGGGCACGGTGGCATTTGTAATTTTATTACAAGCAGCTTCAATCTTTTTATCCTTCTCTAAATACTGGATTCGATACACGCAGGGAAGAAGAATGAGAATGTTGCAGCAGGCAAGTTTATTTCTGCAAACATCCTCAACGCTCATCATAAATATTTAATCGCTGGCAAAACGCCCATCTCATAGACCTTTGCACTTTGAAATCCCAGGGAGTTGCTGCTTCGTGTAGCACGCAGTGAGGACGTGCAGCCCTGGTAAAATCAGACAGACAGACAGACTGTGTCGTGAGAGTGATACAGTGGGAGTGTGTGAGGAGGTAGGGTCGTGTAGCCTGGCTCTTCTTCTTTGCTTCTCCCGGAGCAGAGAGTGACCCAAATCCCATTAAAGTTGGGATTGGCACTTTGCTCTGGGAGAGCGTGCCAGTGGAGAAGACCTTGACCCTCAAACCAGCTGACTGAATAGCTTTTAAATCTGTCTGTGGCACTCGCTGATTTCAGTGCCCGCAAGAGAGCTTCATTAGAAGTCATGTCCTATTGCAACCCATTAGCAGCAGCTACACTTCTAACGCTATCACTGAGTGTAGATCTGCACTCACAATGTATAATATCACTGAGAGTGTAGCTCTCACACTCACAATGTATAATATCACTGAGTGTAGATCTGCACTCACAATGTATAATATCACTGAGCGTGTAGATCTGCACTCACAATGTATAATATCACTGAGAGTGTAGATCTGCACTCACAATGTATAATATTCCTGAGAGTGTTGCTCTCACACTCACAATGTATAATATCACTGAGAGTGTAGATCTGCACTCACAATGTATAATATCACTGAGTGTAGCTCTGCACTCAGTGTCAGTGATAAAGCATTTAAAAGTTTAAACCACAGCAGTATCTATATAAACAGATTAAGCGTGTTAATATCAGAGCTTCATAACCTTTTTTATTTAGATATGATGACTTCCAATATGTTTGTAAGTGCTGGGTTGAGGCCTCTAATCAGCTAGACTTTGTTTCTGATCGTTTTCCCTTGTCATGTCAGCTAGACTTTGTTTCTGATCGTTTTCCCTTCGAATGCTCATTTCTGCAGTCAGACAGACTGGCTCTTAACAATAACTCGTTACACCAGCTGCTTACCACAAACAACAAAGTCTATTATTTGTATTTTATTTTTGACATATACTGTACACACAGAAATATATATATATATATATATATATATATATATATATATATATATATATATATATATATATATATATATATATATATATATAAACACAGAGAGGTATTTCAAAATTGTCAAAACAATATGGAATGTTTTCTCCTCTTCTTACACCGTCTCTTTACAATTTGAATTCTCCAAAAGTTTTCTCTTTCTTACTTGCTTTACAAAGTTATTTTAGTATTATTATTATTATTCTTTGTAGAAATATTTCAAATAAATAAAACCTCTTTCTTTATGTCTGGATTTAGGGAAGGGGAGTAGGGGTGGGGGGTAGAGCGCCCCCTAGCCCCGGTGCGCCCCCTGCCCTGGAAATGCCCTTTGAACTCTTCACAGAAAGTCCTTCCTGTCTGTCGATGTGCGCACGTCCGTGTGTGAGAGAGAAGACACGGGGACAATCACACCCTCTCTCTCTCTCTCTCTCTCTCAAGAGTCTTTATAGGCGGTCGCCCAAGTCCCAAAGAGCTCCTATCCTCGGGCTGCATTTATTTGGGGGTTACGACATCGACAGGATGAAGATGGTTAGGGAAAGGGGGGTCACCTCTGTAACGAACAAAAAGAAAGAAAAAGCAAGGACTGCAGCTTTAACTGCCACAGCTGCTCCTTCGTGTTTCATCTCTGGAGGGAGAACAGTAGCGGTAGCAGTAGCAGTAGCAGTAGCAGTAGCAGTAGCAGTAGAGTAGAGTAGCACAGAACTACAATCCCGGCCATCGCAATGGTATTTTTTCTTCCATTGGTTCCTTTATAATATTACATTTTCTATTGCAAGTCGTTGTGTTAGAATGTGTTGTATCGCCGCTACCACCATCATTATCGTTGTCCTACAACACTGTCCTAGTTAAGAGTCTTAGTCTTGGCCCAGATTTTAGTCCCCGCTGTCGTCCTGCAGCTCTTTAATAATCTCTATCAGATTCTGGAGCCCGAAGATGTACCCCGTGTCCTGGCCCTCGTGGACCACGCTGTCCTCTCCGTAGTAGCGGCACGTGGTGTGTGCAAAGTCGATCATGCGCACGCCCACGCTGCAGGAGCCACCGCTGCCCCCGACCCCGCTGCAGCCCCCGCCGCTTCCGCCTCTGCTTGCCCCGGACTTTCCTTTGCTGGGTGAAGGCGAAGGCTCCCCGCCCGCCCCTCCTCATCCTCCTCCTCCTCCTCCTCCTCCTCGCCTCCTCTCCGCCCAGGTGCCAGGGCTGCTGCTGCACCTTCTTGCCGTCGAGATGATGAGTAGAGAGCTGGAGTAGAAGCTGCACGACTCCTGGGCCTCCAGCACGCCTTGAGCTCCGAGAGCTTGCGCAGGACCGCTCCAAGAGCTCCCGCCGCAGGAAGCGCGCTGTGGAAGAACTGGAACAGCGCCTCCTTGAAGCCCGGCACCGCCAGCTTGCGCCGTGGTACTTGTTCATGAACATCAGCTGCCCCGAGTCTGACTGGTACACCTGAAAGGGAGGGAGAAGTCACTCAGGAAAACCACACACACTGAAAATGTACAAAGACGTACAAACCCCCAATGGCTCAGTTTTATTAAAGAAAAATAGCATTTGGGGTTGGACCCAAACAAAACACACTTTATAAGTCAGGACAGTCCTGTATGCTGGTCCACACACTTACCTACCTCCCTCCCTCTCTCCCCGCCTCCTCTCCAAAACACTTACTTACCTACCTCCCTCCTCTCCCACACTTACCTACCTACCTCCCCCTCCCCCTGTCCCTCCCTGTCCCTCCCTCACACTCACCCCACTCTCCCCATCTCCTCTCCCTCACACTCACTCCCTCTCCCTTCCCTCACCTGCATGCCACAGACTCTCACCCGATGATGGCCGAGGTGCTCTGCTGGCACTTGCGGATCTGGTTGGCTTTCTTCTCCTCGAGGCGCCGTCCCCTGCTGCCGCTGCTCCCATCTTCAGGTCGAGGACGAGGGCACCTCGTAGCGCCACGCCAGGTTCTCCAGCAGGATGAATTCTGAGAGGCCGGCGGGTCAAGGAAGAGACACACAGCAAACAAGACTGGAGACCAGACTGCCTTGACACAATGCAACGCCAGCACCAGAGCAGTCGCGTGTAGGTGGAGTCAGCCCGAGGTTTCGAAGTACCCTTTATTATTATTATTATTATATAAGTTAATACGTGGAGTGTACGGTGTGTCTCTCACTGTATGAGGTGTCATCTTGTGCAGTTCTGTGTGCAGTGACTTCTCTTACAATACAAGACACCTCGACACACACCACGATTAACTTCTTATTAAAATCACAAGCATGAAGAGACTGTACTTTGCACTTGGAGTCTCAGCAGTCAGGTTCCCATTCCTAATCTGCCCTGAATCAGTTAATAAGCTATTCAGAGCTGCCAAGTGCTAACTGGTAACCAATTACTGAACTACCTGCTGGAATCACCCTCCACACAGCAGATTGAAGCTCAAATTACACCAGCTCATTTCAGAACTGTCTCACCCTTTCAAAGGATTATTCCCTGGCACTGTCTCTGTATCCTGCATGAGCAGACAAGGTACGGCTTTCACATTTGAATGAGGGCTCGTCTGTGTAACAGGATAGCTTGTGGTGGATCTCAAGGTTATAACGTCTATAAAAAAAAATAAAATAAAACCTGAGCCACGCAGCTCCGATCATAAACTCTGGAATTCCTGGTCCCTAGGAACGCTGGCAGGGATCGGCACCAAAACTATTTCGATCCCGGCTCCTTTTTAGGGAAAATGCCTTGGTGCTGAAGGGAAAGCAGTGAAACGCAGGGAGCGCGCTCCTGGCACACCTGGGCAGTGCTCCCGGCGCAGCGATGGAAAGGATACTGTACTGGTTCCGATGCTTGGCGTTCTCCTTCATTCTCTGCAGCTGCTGCTGGTGGCACTTCATGCTCCACGGGTTGTGCTTGATCTGGGACACCACGCTGCCCTTCTCCAGGCTGCAGTAAAGCACCTCAGACTTGTTCAGGCGCCAAACTCCTCGTCCAGGTTATAGCTACTGGGGAGAAAAGGAAGAAAAACAAGCCCATTAGCACGTGGGCAAACAGAGTCCTTCTCTTCAGAAGAGAGACAGACACTTCACACAGGCAAGGAAACACTATCCAGCAGGACTCTGAACACACTGTGTGGAAACACCGTGGCGCATGGCCACACATAACCACACGTGCAGATCACAGCCAGGGGACGACTCACAAGGTCATGAACAAATACGCATTTCTTTTACCCCTTTAAAAAAAAAAAAAAAAAAATTCTGGTGTGGGGTACTAAAACCAATAAACTAATAACATAACTGATCTAAAAAGGTTCAGTCAAGAGCAGTGAGCAAACAGGGCTGGGATGGAATCGTTGAATTTTCATTTTTTGCTCTAATTGTTCTCTGCAGCCCGAGTGCTGTTAGTTTGGGTATCTATTGTGTGCATCACAGTGTATGTGTGTCAATGAGGACTCTGGGGAGCAGGCAGCAGGAACGCAGTGCCCCAGATAGCAGCAGCAGAGCCTGGGCTAGCGAGCACATCGCTCTGCTAACTGTGGAAGAAAGGGGTCACCGCTATCAACACACCCCTGTACACTGAATTCACTCATTCCTCACACAATACAACAGAAGGGTATGATCGCAGTTCTGTCGTTGTCATAAACAGACGCACCTTCTCTGCGAGACTGTGTATGTGGGACGAGGTTAACAGAACGCTTCGCTGCATTGACGCCTTTCTTTTTCAAGGAAATGTTTGTTTTGCAGCCAACATTCATTCATGTGTGTCTGTGTGTGTCTGTATGTCTCTCTCTCTCTCTCTCTCTCTCTCCTGTCTCTGGTCTGTGTGTGTGGCTACAGTCAGTGTTGTGTGTGTGTGTGTGTGTGTGTGTGTGTGTGTGTGTGTGTGTCTGTGTCTGCCTCTGCACCTCTTGAGTTTCTCCTCCTTGCTGTAGTTGCTGTGTGTGTGTGTGTGTGTGTGTGTGTGTGTGTGTGTCTGCGTCTGCCTCGTACCTCTTGAGTTTCTCCTCCTTGCTGTAGTTGCTGTGTGTGTGTGTGTGTGTGTGTCTCTGTGTCTGCCTCTGTACCTCTTGAGTTTCTCCTCCTTGCTGTAGTGCTGTGTGTGTGTGTGTGTGTGTGTGTGTGTGTCTCTGTGTCTGCCTCTGCACCTCTTGAGTTTCTCCTCCTTGCTGTAGTTGCTGTGTATGTGTGTCTGTGTGTGTGTGTGTGTGTCTGTGTCTGCCTCTGTACCTCTTGAGTTTCTCCTCCTGCGGTGCTGCCGGACCCTCTCCTTGCTGTAGTTGTCGCTCTCCAGTAACAGACCGGACTTCTTGTTGCTCCACTTCAGCAGCTTGTTCTTGGGCTCGCAGTCCGAGAGGTCCACGTTCTTCTCCAGCTCCCCGTGGTCTCCTCCGTTCAGTGGGTACGCGATGAGGCACAGACTGCCTTCCTCGTCCTCCTCGAAACTGACCGACACCACTCCTGTGGGGAGGGAGGGGGAGACACACTGTCAGAATCACACCTACTCGCTCCGCTTATTACAAGTTTGATTTGTTTTACCCCAACCAGAAGCGAGCAGTCTTTCCTCTTACTCCTTATTCACTCACTGTGAATCCCCAGCCTCTACAGACTGCCTCCAGGCATCTCAACCTAACAGAGATCAAAAGATCTGGACAGACAAACAGCTGCATGGTCAATATATATATATATATATATATATATATATATAGAGAGAGAGAGAGAGAGAGAGAGAGAGAGAGAGAGAGAGAGAGAGAGACAGAACGAACAAGAGAAAGGATGAGAGAACATTCGAGAGAGAGAGAGAGACACACACAGCAGCACGGTGTCGGAAGAAGAAGATCTCTCAGCAAAGTGAGACCCAAAACAATAATGACAAGAGGCCGACACACTCGGGACAAACACTCGCTTTATTGCCATGACAAATTATTTCACTGCTGCTCAACAACAATTAAATAATAATAAAGTAAAAAAAAAAAAAAAAAAGAATCATAAAAATCACACTGTAATTGTTTGTCCTGGTAAACGACATGAACACAAGTGAAGAATTGTTTGGAGTTGGGTAACTTTTATTGTTGTTTCTGAAATACACAAAGTGCAATCCCTCCATCCAATGAGAACAGAGGCGACACGAGGAGAGCACACACCAAGGAAAAGAGCAGCAAACTGAACCCCCAGAGTGTCTTTAGCGTAACCCCTCCCTCCCTCCCTCCCTCCCTCACACAGCAGCAGGTTTGCTGTACAGCTTGTCACAGAGTCCCAACAGAGGCACAGGACAGTCCGTTCCACTCGTGGATTGTGAAACATGAAACAAGATCAAACGTGCCTCTGAATCTCTCTCTTTCTCTCTCTCTGTGTTTGGAGGTCAATGTCTCTCAAGTCTCAGTGACAGGGCAGTGGTAGCAGGGGGCTTGGGTTCACACCAGTTCATATTGCACAAAGCGCAGCGAGTCTCCGAGGCACAGGAGGAGGCTGGGTACAGGGGGGGCAGGGGGCAGTACAGAGTTCCTTGGCAGGTCGGCAGGTGGGGGCACACAGACAAACAAGGCATGGAGACGACTCTACCACCCTGCAAACTGACTGCACAGGCAGGCTGGTCCAATACAATACGTGCATATTATACATTCATTTCAAATGAGAAAAAAAAAATATTACAATCTGTTTTATTGCAACAAAAAAAAAACAAAGTACAGATTGTCAAAATGAATAAAATGTAATTGACAAAAAGAAATATCAAATCTAGGGAACGAGAACAATGTACCCTCTACTAGCAGCTTACAGAAAAGGAGGGGCACGAGGACCCAGGAGCCTGCCTGCTGTGAGCTGCTTCCTCTTTCTGATGCAAATGTGAAGCAAACAGAGGCCTGGCTGACTGGAAAGGATGATTAACCCCTCGGGACCCTGCCCTGCCCTCCACCTTGTTTTCAAAACACATTGACACCAGGGGAGGTCAGAGAGGAGAGGAGAGGAGAGAGGAGAGAGGAGAGGAGGAGAGGAGAGAGAGAGAGAGAGAGAGAGGAGAGAGGAGAGAGAAGAGAGGAGAGAGGAGAGGACAGGAGAGGAGAGAGGAGAGGGGAGGACAGGAGAGGGGAGGAGAGGAGAGAGAGAGAGAGAGAGAGAGGACAGGAGATGAGAGAGGAGAGAGAGGAGAGAGAGGAGAGGAGAGAGGAGAGAGGAGAGGAGAGAGAAGAGGGCCCCACTAGATCACACCCCTACCCTCTCTCCAGTACACCAGCAAGGCTACACAGCTTCTTACTGCTGTCTCTTCTTATAGTCCTGCACTGAATCCAGTGAACTTGTCATTGTATTTATCTTGCTCTTATTGTATTACCTGTACTGTAACACTTGAAATGTATTTGCTTATTATTGTAAGTCGCCCTGGATAAGGGCGTCTGCTAAGAAATAAATAATAATAATAATAATAATAATATTGCACATTCAGCAGGCACCGCACTTCAGAAGTGGTGTTTTGAATGGATATTAATTAGCTCTTATTATTAGTGTATGGCTCTCGGTGCTGCTAAAAGATTACATGAT
>CM060270.1:25608395-25704188 GCA_030684275.1 Acipenser oxyrinchus oxyrinchus
TTAAAGAGGGTCAGCCAGCACTCTAAGGAGCTTCATCACTTGCAGCTGAACTTTCTGAGAAACCGACAGGATCTCAACGCAGGGCTGCCCTCAGGCAGCAGACTCACAGCAGACCTGCTTGTGTAACATTATATCAGCTACCAAGATAATGAAACAGGTCCTGCAGGATTAAACCAATTAGAATTACAAATTAAAAATAATAATTCCGTTTCAGAGCGCGTCGGTGCCGAGAGGTGCTTGAGCACGGTAACTCCGGCTGCCTGCGTCATCCTAGGAAAGAGCTGACCTTTGGAAACACGAGTGAGACGTCAAGGAGCCCTCCGGTGTCCCTTCCACTCGCACACCGACGCAGCACAAGGGAGTCACTGCGAGGTTCTGGACACAATACCTGCTAGCTGCAAAGTGCAGCCTTCAGCAGCACACACCAGGGGGGCTCAATTCCAGAAGGTCCGGTCCGGAGCCCTCCTGGTCTTTGTTCCGTCTGTACCCTAAAATGACTGAATCGCACGCACACCAGCCGACTCGGGCACACAACTAACTGACATTCTTTGTACTGAACAAATAATCCTAGAAAACAAAATCGCACTTGACTTGCATTAGGCCGAAGATTACAAAGCCAACAATCATGATTTCTTTTCTGTTTAAGTGCTTTCCAGTCCAGAGGCCGTGCCACAGACGTCACTAGCACCGCAGTCAGCGTAACACCACACCGCGTGTTTAAATTTTAAAAAGCGTCGCCTAAATTATTCACAGCAGATTGGAAACTTTCCGAATTAGAAGCTCGCACAGATCTTTTACCAGGTCACACACACACACACACGGTTCACACTCGGAGACACTGAAACTGCAAAAACAACGGCGTCATTACTGCGGGGTCTAATTGTTTCACCGCACCAGACACAGTGAAAACGAACACGACTAAAGCACTGAATTCTGGTCCTGAGGATTGAAAGCAAGACCACACAAGGGGGCTCAGAATCCACGTGTTTATCACATCTTAGGCTGCTGTACGTTTTTTAACCATGCTTATAAACGGCACCTGCTTCCCCACACCAGCAGATTCAAAAAGCATGTTCATACAACATGCATCTAAGTCTGTCTTTAATTGATTTTTTTACACGAGGGTAGGGCAGGTTAAAGACTTTCCCGCACTGTACTTGTGTTTGCATGGACGGTGCTAAACGGGGTCTTTCTTTCTCATTGTAGCCGTACGTAGCTGAAGAGCTTTTGATTAAGACCAGTAGAAATTCTGTTGAGTTTTCAGCCTCAGATCTACATGTGCTTAACTCCAAATCACAACCCATTTCGATGTTTTAGTCTTAGCTACTTGGGAATGTTTAGCATGCTTGTCTAGTACAGTACAAATCTTCAGTAAAGAACGCAGTCACACTGGACTGGCTCCCGACTCCCTGCTCCCTCCCTCTCCCTCTCTCTCTATCACTGTCTGTCCTCCACCACAGTGAGCTCACACTATATTATAAAGAGTCACACTGGACTGGCTCCCTGCTCCCTCCCTCTCTCTATCACTGTCTGTCCTCCACCACAGTGAGCTCACACTATATTATAAAGAGTCACACTGGACTGGCTCCCTGCTCCCTGCTCCCTGCTCCCTCCCTCTCTCTCTCTATCACTGTCTGTCCTCCACCACAGTGAGCTCACACTATATTATAAAGAGTCACACTGGACTGGCTCCCTGCTCCCTGCTCCCTGCTCCCTCCCTCTATCACTGTCTGTCCTCCACCACAGTGAGCTCACACTATATTATAAAGAGTCACACTGGACTGGCTCCCTGCTCCCTGCTCCCTGCTCCCTGCTCCCTCCCTCTCTCTCTCTCTATCACTGTCTGTCCTCCACCGCAGTGAGCTCACACTATATTATAAAGAGTCACACTGGACTGGCTCCCTGCTCCCTGCTCCCTCCCTCTCTCTCTCTCTCTCTCTATCACTGTCTGTCCTCCACCACAGTGAGCTCACACTATATTATAAAGAGTCACACTGGACTGGCTCCCTGCTCCCTGCTCCCTGCTCCCTCCCTCTCTCTCTCTATCACTGTCTGTCCTCCACCACAGTGAGCTCACACTATATTATAAAGAGTCACACTGGACTGGCTCCCTGCTCCCTGCTCCCTCCCTCTCTCTCTCTATCACTGTCTGTCCTCCACCACAGTGAGCTCACACTATATTATAAAGAGTCACACTGGACTGGCTCCCTGCTCCCTGCTCCCTCCCTCTCTCTCTCTATCACTGTCTGTCCTCCACCACAGTGAGCTCACACTATATTATAAAGAGTCACACTGGACTGGCTCCCTGCTCCCTGCTCCCTCCCTCTCTCTCTCTCTATCACTGTCTGTCCTCCACCACAGTGAGCTCATACTATATTATAAAGAGTCACACTGGACTGGCTCCCTGCTCCCTGCTCCCTCTCCCTCCTCTCTCTCACTGTCTGTCCTCCACCACAGTGAGCTCACACTATATTATAAAGAGTCACACTGGACTGGCTCCCTGCTCCCTCCCTCTCTCTCTCTCTATCACTGTCTGTCCTCCACCACAGTGAGCTCACACTATATTATAAAGAGTCACACTGGACTGGCTCCCTGCTCCCTCCCTCTCTCTCTCTCTCTCTCTCTATCACTGTCTGTCCTCCACCACAGTGAGCTCACACTATATTATAAAGAGTCACACTGGACTGGCTCCCTGCTCCCTGCTCCCTCTCTCTCTCTCTCTCTATCACTGTCTGTCCTCCACCACAGTGAGCTCACACTGTATTATAAAGAGTCACACTGGACTGGCTCCCTGCTCCCTGCTCCCTCCCTCTCTCTCTCTCTATCACTGTCTGTCCTCCACCACAGTGAGCTCACACTGTATTATAAAGAGTCACACTGGACTGGCTCCCTGCTCCCTGCTCCCTCCCTCTCTCTCTCTCTATCACTGTCTGTCCTCCACCACAGTGAGCTCACACTATATTATAAAGAGTCACACTGGACTGGCTCCCTGCTCCCTGCTCCCTCCCTCTCTCTCTCTCTCTATCACTGTCTGTCCTCCACCACAGTGAGCTCACACTATATTATAAAGAGTCACACTGGACTGGCTCCCTGCTCCCTCCCTCTCTCTCTCTCTATCACTGTCTGTCCTCCACCACAGTGAGCTCACACTATATTATAAAGAGTCACACTGGACTGGCTCCTGCTCCCTCCCTCTCTCTCTCTCTCATCACTGTCTGTCCTCCACCACAGTGAGCTCACACTATATTATAAAGAGTCACACTGGACTGGCTCCCTGCTCCCTCCCTCTCTCTCTCTCTATCACTGTCTGTCCTCCACCACAGTGAGCTCACACTATATTATAAAGAGTCACACTGGACTGGCTCCCTGCTCCCTCCCTCTCTCTCTCTCTATCACTGTCTGTCCTCCACCACAGTGAGCTCACACTATATTATAAAGAGTCACACTGGACTGGCTCCCTGCTCCCTCCCTCTCTCTCTCTCTCTATCACTGTCTGTCCTCCACCACAGTGAGCTCACACTATATTATAAAGAGTCACACTGGACTGGCTCCTGCTCCCTGTCCCTCTCTCCTCTCTCTCTATCACTGTCTGTCCTCCACCACAGTGAGCTCACACTATATTATAAAGAGTCACACTGGACTGGCTCCCTCCCTCCCTCTCTCTCTCTCTCATCACTGTCTGTCCTCCACCACAGTGAGCTCACACTATATTATAAAAGTCACACTGGACTGGCTCCCTGCTCCTGCTCCCTCCCTCTCTCTCTCTCTATCACTGTCTGTCCTCCACCACAGTGAGCTCACACTATATTATAAAGAGTCACACTGGACTGGCTCCCTGCTCCCTGCTCCCTCCCTCTCTCTCTCTCTCTATCACTGTCTGTCCTCCACCACAGTGAGCTCATACTATATTATAAAGAGTCACACTGGACTGGCTCCCTGCTCCCTCTCCTCTGCCCCCCCCCTCTCTCTCTCTGTCTGTCCTCCACCACAGTGAGCTCACACTATATTATAAAGAGTCACACTGGACTGGCTCCCTGCTCCCTCCTCCCTCTCTCTCTCTATCACTGTCTGTCCTCCACCACAGTGAGCTCACACTATATTATAAAGAGTCACACTGGACTGGCTCCCTGCTCCCTCCCTCTCTCTCTCTCTATCACTGTCTGTCCTCCACCACAGTGAGCTCACACTATATTATAAGAGTCACACTGGACTGGCTCCCTGCTCCTCCTCTCTCCTCTCTCTCTCATCTGTCTGTCCTCCACCACAGTGAGCTCACTATATTATAAAGAGTCACACTGGACTGGCTCCTGCTCCTGCTCCTCCTCTCTCTCTCTCTCACTGTCTGTCCTCCACCACAGTGAGCTCACACTATATTATAAGAGTCACACTGGACTGGCTCCCTGCTCCTCCTCTCTCTCTCTATCACTGTCTGTCCTCCACCACAGTGAGCTCACACTATATTATAAGAGTCACACTGGACTGGCTCCCTGCTCCCTCCTCTCTCTCTCTCTCTCTCTATCACTGTCTGTCCTCCACCACAGTGAGCTCACACTATATTATAAAGAGTCACACTGGACTGGCTCCCTGCTCCCTCTCTCTCTCTCTCTCTCTATCACTGTCTGTCCTCCACCACAGTGAGCTCACACTATATTATAAAGAGTCACACTGGACTGGCTCCCTGCTCCTCCTCCCTCCTCTCTCTCTCTATCACTGTCTGTCCTCCACCACAGTGAGCTCACACTATATTATAAAGAGTCACACTGGACTGGCTCCCTGCTCCCTCCCTCTCTCTCTCTCTCTATCACTGTCTGTCCTCCACCACAGTGAGCTCACACTATATTATAAAGAGTCACACTGGACTGGCTCCCTGCTCCCTCCCTCTCTCTCTCTCTCTATCACTGTCTGTCCTCCACCACAGTGAGCTCACACTATATTATAAAGAGTCACACTGGACTGGCTCCCTGCTCCCTCCCTCTCTCTCTCTCTATCACTGTCTGTCCTCCACCACAGTGAGCTCACACTATATTATAAAGAGTCACACTGGACTGGCTCCCTGCTCCCTCCCTCTCTCTCTCTCTATCACTGTCTGTCCTCCACCACAGTGAGCTCACACTATATTATAAAGAGTCACACTGGACTGGCTCCCTGCTCCCTCCCTCTCTCTCTCTCTATCACTGTCTGTCCTCCACCACAGTGAGCTCACACTATATTATAAAGAGTCACACTGGACTGGCTCCCTGCTCCTCCTCTCTCTCTCTCTATCACTGTCTGTCCTCCACCACAGTGAGCTCACACTATATTATAAAGAGTCACACTGGACTGGCTCCTGCTCCCTGCTCCTCTCTCCTCTCTCTCTATCACTGTCTGTCCTCCACCACAGTGAGCTCACACTGTATTATAAAGAGTCACACTGGACTGGCTCCTGCTCCCTGCTCCCTCCCTCTCTCTCTCTCTATCACTGTCTGTCCTCCACCACAGTGAGCTCATACTATATTATAAAGAGTCACACTGGACTGGCTCCCTGCTCCCTGCTCCCTCCCTCTCTCCCTCTCTCTATCACTGTCTGTCCTCCACCACAGTGAGCTCACACTATATTATAAAGAGTCACACTGGACTGGCTCCCTGCTCCCTGCTCCCTGCTCCCTCCCTCTCTCTCTCTGTCTGTCCTCCACCACAGTGAGCTCACACTATATTATAAAGAGTCACACTGGACTGGCTCCCTGCTCCCTCCCTCTCTCTCTCTCTATCACTGTCTGTCCTCCACCACAGTGAGCTCACACTATATTATAAAGAGTCACACTGGACTGGCTCCTGCTCCCTGCTCCTCTCTCTCTCTCTCTCTCTGTCTGTCCTCCACCACAGTGAGCTCACACTGTATTATAAAGAGTCACACTGGACTGGCTCCCTGCTCCCTGCTCCCTCCCTCTCTCTCTATCACTGTCTGTCCTCCACCACAGTGAGCTCACACTATATTATAAAGAGTCACACTGGACTGGCTCCCTGCTCCCTCCCTCTCTCTCTCTCTATCACTGTCTGTCCTCCACCACAGTGAGCTCACACTATATTATAAAGAGTCACACTGGACTGGCTCCCTGCTCCCTCCCTCTCTCTCTCTCTATCACTGTCTGTCCTCCACCACAGTGAGCTCACACTATATTATAAAGAGTCACACTGGACTGGCTCCCTGCTCCCTGCTCCCTCCCTCTCTCTCTATCACTGTCTGTCCTCCACCACAGTGAGCTCACACTATATTATAAAGAGTCACACTGGACTGGCTCCCTGCTCCCTCCTCTCTCTCTCTCTATCACTGTCTGTCCTCCACCACAGTGAGCTCACACTATATTATAAAGAGTCACACTGGACTGGCTCCCTGCTCCCTCCTCTCTCTCTCTCTATCACTGTCTGTCCTCCACCACAGTGAGCTCACACTATATTATAAAGAGTCACACTGGACTGGCTCCCTGCTCCCTCCCTCTCTCTCTCTCTATCACTGTCTGTCCTCCACCACAGTGAGCTCACACTATATTATAAAGAGTCACACTGGACTGGCTCCCTGCTCCCTCCCTCTCTCTATCACTGTCTGTCCTCCACCACAGTGAGCTCACACTATATTATAAAGAGTCACACTGGACTGGCTCCCTGCTCCCTGCTCCCTCCCTCTCTCTCTCTCTATCACTGTCTGTCCTCCACCACAGTGAGCTCACACTATATTATAAAGAGTCACACTGGACTGGCTCCCTGCTCCCTCCCTCTCTCTATCACTGTCTGTCCTCCACCACAGTGAGCTCACACTATATTATAAAGAGGTCTATTAAACAGGGTGGATGCTTTAGGGGTTTTTTTTGACTCTATTACCATTATCAACTAAATTATGAGATTTAAAACAAATCTGCCTGCTCATCGGATGTTTCATTTTCTTCACATACGTGCGTAAGAGCTGTGTAATTTAAAGAAGACGGGGTGATTAGGACTGGTGAGTCAGTCTCACAGTCCAGGAGGTGCATTCAAGGGGTTAGGACTCAGTCTCACAGTCCAGGAGGTGCATTCAAGGGGTTAGGACTCAGTCTCACAGTCCAGGAGGTGCATTCAAGGGGTTAGGACTCAGATCGATTCACCTGCTCATTCTGTCATTGGATTTGAATGAGAGATAGCTTCCAGATCCAGTAAGAACATGCACTCAGGATCACCTTGTGCTCAAGGTATTCAAGCCCACCTTCTCTCTGCTGACTTTAACCGTGAACACGTCCAGGGGAATTGGGATCAGCCCTCATAACCAGAATGAAGTTCTGCATTTGCGTTTCGTGAGATCGTCATGGATATTAGACATGTGCAATGATGCTTTTACAGTTGACAAATAAATGAATAAATAAATAAATACAAGGTTAAAAACAAGGTTTTAAAAAAGTGAAAAAAATGAAATGTTCAAATCTTTAACCCATTTTAAATTTTGCTAACCCAGTAAAATGACGCCTCAGTAAGTGTTCTTGTAGGTGCGTTCTCCTCACACCCAGCGGGCTGGCTTATCAAGCCATGATGCATTTTATATCCCAGATTATTCATTTTCTGCACTGTGTGTTCGTGAGAGCTCAGCCCAGGCACAGTGATGTACTGTAGAGTAACCTGGCCCTTCAGAGCCATGGCACACAATGTTCCAGCACGCTGTTCCACTCTCCTTCCCTCTCGGCTCATTAAAACAACTAACTGGGGACCTGCAGCAGTGCATCTGCAAGACTCCCACTGCGCAATACAATACAATACAATACAATACAATACAATACAATACAATACAATGCAATACAACAAGCATCCCAGGGTGCTTTACAACAAGACCCCAAAAACAAACGGTTAACAGACCAGCCTAACAGTAAGCATGAGAACACATGCTCTACTGTACTCTGCTTTCTTCAACAGCTCATGTGGTAGGGTGCTGCTGGGTTTACAACACAGATTTAGAAGCAACTGTACACAGCACTGCTGATGCTAAACTGGTAAACCCATTTTAACTGCTCTGCTTATTGACCTGGACACTGGAACAATGCTGGAAACTGTGCTGCAAAAGCTACAGTTATAGGAACAAAATTACTAATTTTAAAATGACCTGATTTTAAAGCTTCACTCCGACAGAGGGCAAAAAAAACAACCTGTCAGTGACGCACGCAGCACAGCAGTGTGTGCCAGCGCACCTGTGGAGTTCAGGGAACAGGGGCAGGAGATTACAGCCCACTTCCACTGGGATTACAACCAAGCCTGCACTGCTGCGTAACGGGGAAAAACATGCAATCCTGCCTGAACTCCACTGAGTCACCATTACGGGCCTGGGTGGTTGTTTTTTTTTTCTTTCTTGAACCTCAGAACAGTGGACATTCTGCTTACATTGCTGACCTGTGACAATAGACACCCTGTCATTTTAGAAACAATCATGGTTTATTCTTCCAGTATTTAGTGGTGACTCTTTGCAGACTGGCGTGACGGCACAGAAATGAAGCATCGGTTTGAGATAAACCTCAAGTAGTACCTGGGATCTGAAATGTGGCAATCCCCATGATTATCATCTCCACTGCCTGGACTCTCCTCCCTTTGATAAACCAGCAGAGTGCTGTCCCAGCGTGAAAGTGAGGGCATGCTTTAAATCCATCCTTTACAGCTCCTTTCACAAAGAACTGAACTGGTCGTGACTCAACACAAACCCGTTCCATTTCAACAGCCTGGCTGGGCAGGGGTGTGCCGGGCACTGCATAGCAAAATAAGCACGGTCCAGGACTGAGAGGAATGAAACATGAGCTTCAGAGAAGCAAACAGTGTTTAAACTTGACATGTTTCGAACTCTTCCTAACACAGAGGTGTGTATACAGTGTGCAGTGTAAGCTACTTTATTCAATATTCTTTTCCATACATGCAGCCACACTCGCCCTGCTATCCTATCTGTACCCACACTCGCCCTGCTATCCTATCTGTACCCACACTCACCGTGCTATCCTATCTGTACCCACACTCACCCTGCTATCCTATCTGTACCCACACTCACCCTGCTATCCTATCTGTACCCACACTCGCCCTGCTATCCTATCTGTACCCACACTCGCCCTGCTATCCTATCTGTACCCACACGCGCCCTGCTATCCTATCTGTACCCACACTCGCCCGCTATCCTATCTGTACCCACACTCGCCCTGCTATCCTATCTGTACCCACACTCGCCCTGCTATCCTATCTGTACCCACACTCGCCCTGCTATCCTATCTGTACCCACACTCGCCCTGCTAGCCTATCTTTAGGATAAGGGGATCTCTCATACACATTTAAGAGTATGTTTTCCCAGGCTGTGTTTTCCTAAATGATTTGCCTTACCTTAAGTAAAGACTGGAAACTGTTTGATCCTTTGGCTAACTTGTCCTCCTAAACATCTGACAGATTTGAGACCTTCTTCTCCTGGCTTAGTCACTTCAATGAGAGTGCAAGTCACTTTGAGAACAGTGATTTAAACTGCGATGAGGCAGCTTGAGAAGTTACAACAGATCTCTCAGTCAGAGCCAGGCTGATGTAAAAAAAAAAAAAAAATCAAACAGTTAATCGGATTACAGTCCAATGCAATCCGAAACGTCTACAAGAGGCTAGGAGTGTGTGACAACCCAGTTTAAATGAGGACCCTAAAAACGGGTCAGTTTAGAGACATGGCCACAGAAGAGAACGCCGAATCACTGATCACAAACCCGAAGAGCGGACTCTGTTCATTAGATCTACACACACTAGCTTTTCAAAGACCCGCTTCTTTACATTTCCACTTCCTCCTCAGGAACATTGAGCTCTTTTGGAAGCATTGAAAGGTAATGTTTGTAGATCACAGTTCATTTAACAAACAGTGTCAACAATTCAGCTCACTTAGATTATCCCTGCAACCCAACCAAGGGGTCTTTCTCTACAGCCCTTTTAGAGGAAGTCTTATCACAAGAAGAAGACAACCTGAAATCATGAGAACTGATCATAAAAGGCAAACAGGAGCTGTAAGCCAGTGCGATGCAACAACTTCTGGCATTTTATCCATCTGAAGGGACAATGGAAATACTGTACTGCAAGTTCTCATTGGTGTCACTCAGTCAGTCAGTCACTGGGAGGGTGAAATATTATCTTTCAGCAAATTTACACAGAGCACCAGCATCCCCTAATCTGCTGCTAACCCCTGTTCAAGTCCGAGCAGAGAGCTCAATTACTGCATCTCCAAACTGAGAGAAACTCGAGAGCAGGTCTGTCCACTCAGCAGTTTCTCTCTGCCTCTCTCTGTTTTTATAGTCCCTGAATAAGCAGGGAGCCAGATTTGCAGGTCGCCGACAGCCAGATCGGATGGCACATATTAATCTCTGCAAGCAGGAACTTCATACGCTTCAAAGTGCTTAATAAATTATGAGCTGGGGAAAAGATGCACGATCGATATGGCAGAAGAAAAATACAACAAAAACAAGTCAACCAGCCCTGACCTCTTTGCTGAGGAGGTGCGCCCCAAAGCGTGTGGCAAGGAACTGGGCGAACGGCATTTCAGTTAGCATGGTCATGCCAACTGTGGCTCCAATAAAGCGATCCCACACAATTCTACCGGTCTCCGAGAACAGACACCCATGCGGAGCCGCACAGTGTCTTGTGATGAGAATGTTTTCTCTCTGACCTGTCAAGTGACCCTGAAGTTGTTTGCTCCTCCATCCTCAATCTATAGTGCATGGGTTTCTAATCAAGTCTCATCCACATACTGCACGCAGGAGCTCACATGTAATTTCCATCACGATTACATTCTTAATCCAATTAGGCTCACAGCACAATATAGAAGCTGCCAAGCAATGGGAGCCTTACTGGAATGTGATTATTGTCAACACACAGGCCAGCGATTCACAAATGAAAACAAGGCGTTTGATGGGTGACTGCAGAGCTACAGTATGCTGCATTGTGACACAGAGGGAACAGTGGATTACACAGGATTAAATAACACATAATATATCCAGGCACAACTTCTGCAGCTGCTCTGCGGCACTGAAAGAATGTCATACCAGCAGACATCTGAGGGAAGAGCTGACCTACTGCAGACCCCAGCATCCTTCATGAAGATCCAGTAACATTCCCCATCAACACAGTCACTGTCCAGGCATGGAAATAAACCCCCTATTGCATAGCAGGAGCTTAGGCACCTGAGCTTGTGACCGGAGGTGTGACTTGGCTCCTGGTAAAACCTGGAGCGGCTCAGACTGCTATGCAATGGGAGGGAGAGTCCTTGCCACCCCTGCAGTCCATGATGTGATGCAGGCCTCAACGCTTCGCTGTCAGTTTGCTATTTCATAAATGTATGAATCACCATTTGGACACCGGTATTAATATACTGCGGGCACAATTCACAGACTCTCGTAGGTGTTTGTGGCTCACTGCAGTTTATTAGTCAGTTCCAATTCCTGGATTTCATTTCTGCATAGTGTCCAACCCCTATAGGATTCGCACATGGTGATATGGAATATGTGGGGATGCAAACAGATAGACTGTAAAGAAACAGCTGTTTGTCTGTCCTGGGTCATTCTAGCTCAAGTGGATCCAATCCTGAGGAAGGGGTTTCCTCCAGTCGTGGTTCATGATATTATTAATTAGCCAGAGTTATTTTTTTATATGTAAGAAATAAAGAAAATGTGTCACTAAGTGTTGCTCTTTCTTACCAGCGTTCTTTGAATGTTATAGTCAGTGACAATGACCTTTGAATACAATGGAACTTCTTTTCAGCAGTGTGTGTGTGTGTATATATATATATATATATATATATATATATATATATATATATATATATATATAAATTTAAACAGCAAGCATTCGACAATGCTGTAGCATTATTAACTGTGTATTAGCCTCTTATGTACTTTTCACTTGCAAAAAAAGGAATTTGGCAGCCATTTAACATGTAATGGATATAAGATCCAAAGTATCGCGGTAGCATAGAATATCACGATACTGTGCGTGGCATCGTATCGATATCGCAGAACACTATTCCACTGAGTGGCAGACAAGGTCGTACCCTGACTCAATGCATTAAAGCAGGGCTTGGAATCACGCTATAAGAGATACATGTTGAGATACAGGTCACATAGGATTCAGAGAGATCTCAACCGCTTCGCATTAATCACAGACCATGACAATCGAATAACACGGAGGGGTTTGCGGGTTTATAAAACCATTCATAATGATACAGTAATACTAGAATTATTATACAGCTGTTTTCTGCTGTAACACTTACAACACATAATACTAATAATAACACAGAGAGAGACTGCAACATTACTATTGCACAATGGTGACTGGCGCATAAGTGTTCAAAACGTCACACACTAACACGGTAGAGTAGATAGAAAACATTTAACTTCAACGAAGACTATTATTATTAATAATAATAATAATAATAATAATAATAATAATAATAATAATAATAATAATAATAAAGTTGTTGATTCACGTTGTGCTGATAATGAGAAAATGAAATGGATTAGCGTTTAAATATTTTCTTTACACTTTTTTGGACAATAATTAAAATATAAACCTTGCTTACTCCTCTCAGATTAACACTGAAGTTGTTGCTTCTAGAAAAGGTGCTTTAATTCGGGTAGAGAGAGAGCGCAGCCTTCTCTTTTAAAGTTTAATTTATTATGTTATGTAAGCAGCCAGCTCAGTCATTTTTAACAATGCGATCATCAGGGACAAAAGAACCTACAATTTACCAAACCCCGGCGAACCACAGACCAAAAAACAACTAAATAAAGAGGCAACACGGACGAAATGAATCCTGAAGGGGGTTTATAATATTAACCGTCAACCGCCGTCTTTATCAACTGTCATAATATCCGGGGTTTCAACAGCGCAAGAACAATCATTAAAAACACGCGTCGCTGTCAGACGTGTTATATAAACCAATCCACTTCTCACACTAATCTATAACCATCATTTAATAATGGGTGCCATTTACCTGTTGATTCTCCAACTTATCGGTGTTTTGTTTTGTTTTTCTTGTGTTTTTTCACCGCTTGTCTCCAAATCACCGGCTTCTTTGAGTCCGGAATCCTAAAATGGCGGACAGTCTCTCAGCCTCTCTCTGGTCCAGGTCTGCTATTGGTCCCCGTGACCGCGGGACCGCGGCGCCGATAGGCTGTGCGGGGGCGTGTGTTGTGACGTCGCCGTTGCTATGGGACCGCAGTGACTTGATGGTTGTCGTTCTCTTGTTGTGTTGTTGACATTGAGTTTTGTGAATGCTAATTGGTTCATTAACCACGTTTTCCCCAGTAATTAGAAAGAGCACACGTGAAACAAAAGGACGCACACAACTCATTACACTTGGAGAACATTCATTAGAACACCCCATAGCTAACCCTAACCCTAACCCTAACACCCCATAGCTAACCCTAGCCATAACCCTAACACCCCATAGCTAACCCTAACCCTAACACCCCATAGCTAACCCTAACCCTAACCCTAACACCCCATAGCTAACCCTAACCCTAACTCTAACACCCCATAGCTAACCCTAACCCTAACCCTAACACCCCATAGCTAACCCTAACTCTAACACCCCATAGTTAACCCTAACCCTAACCCCCATAGCTAACCCTAACCCTAACTCTAACACCCCATAGCTAACCCTAACCCTAACCCTAACCCTAACCCCCCATAGCTAACCCTAACCCTAACACCCCATAGCTAACCCTAACCCTAACCCTAACCCTAACCCTAACCCTAACCCATAGCTAACCCTAACCCTAACCCTAACACCCCATAGCTAACCCTAACCCTAACCCCCCATAGCTAACCCTAACCCTAACTCTAACACCCCATAGTTAACCCTAACCCTAACCCCCCATAGCTAACCCTAACCCTAACCCTAACACCCCATAGCTAACCCTAACCCTAACTCTAACACCCCATAGCTAACCCTAACCCTAACCCTAACCCTAACCCCCCATAGCTAACCCTAACCCTAACACCCCATAGCTAACCCTAACCCTAACCCTAACCCTAACCCTAACCCTAACCCATAGCTAACCCTAACCCTAACCCTAACACCCCATAGCTAACCCTAACCCTAACCCCCCATAGCTAACCCTAACCCTAACTCTAACACCCCATAGTTAACCCTAACCCTAACCCCCCATAGCTAACCCTAACCCTAACCCTAACACCCCATAGCTAACCCTAACCCTAACTCTAACACCCCATAGCTAACCCTAACCCTAACCCTAACCCTAACCCTAACCCCCATAGCTAACCCTAACCCTAACCCCCCATAGCTAACCCTAACCCTAACACCCCATAGCTAACCCTAACCCTAACACCCCATAGCTTCTACAGTTTGGATTTGTTTTGCAATGAAATCAAACCTCCATAACTGAAAATCTCGGAAAATGATCAATACAGGCAAATTATTAGTGATTGTCTAATTTAATTGATGACTTCAATAAGCCAGACATGCAATTCATTTAAAAGAGTAAGAGAAACACAGAGCCACACACGGCAAAACGCAGGACATTTCAGAAGTTCTTTAAGATGCCTAATTAAAGTGGTCTGTTGTTTGTATATCAGCGATATGAATGAACAGTCATGGCATCGCTGAATGAACAGTCCATTCCTCGCTAGCTTCTCCTTCATTCGGTGCAGCACAGAGCACGCTCCGCAGTGAATGTGCATCACGGTACGTGGGTGCTTGTACGTGGGTGCACATGCTCTTGGGGAATGCGTTGCTCTGATAAACCGGCCAGGCTGTGGACGGTGTGGTTTCCCTGGGACATGCAGCGCCGCGCTGGAAAGCACGGGACTCGAATGTTTAGTTTTAAAGAACATGAGCGCCATCTGCTGGCCTTGTCTGAGAACTGCAGCACCAGCGGCACAGCGTCACCTCAACTTCCTTTCCATAGAAACTCAAGACTTTCTCAGGGTCAGAAACAGACAGTTTCGCAGTAACATTGGACCCAAATGCTAATAAACTCACTGTGAAAACGATTGCTTGGGTGACCATTCACTAATCTAATGACTGAAGCAAAATATGTAGGCTGAGCATGAAGTGTGAATGCATTGTGTTGTATTGGAGGATGCTGATTTAATGAATGCATTCTGCAATGAAACGACACACCCAGGTGACGTCTGACTGGAGTGGAGAGGCAGATGAACCCCAGTCTGATACTTTAAAGGATTAAATTCCTGGATAAACAACCAAACACTGAACTCTGGAACCCGATCTCCCGATCTCCCCCTTCCAGCCCTCTCCTCCTCCTCCCCTCCCTCAGTAAAGACTGGGTGAATAACGCTCCTTTAAACAAAATGTTTATTTCAGAAGAACTCATTCAGAAGAGAATCGAAGAGAAATAAGCAAGATTTTTTTTTTTTTATTGTCCAAAAAGTGTAAAGAATATAATTGAACTCCAACACATTTCTTTTTGTCATCAACAGCACAAAGTGAATCAGCATTTTCATCAAGAACAAGAATAATAATAATAATAATAATAACGGTAATAACATCAGATTTCAATAACTGTTTTCTTTTATCCACCAAAACAAAGTAACTTTTATTAAAGATTTGATTTTTTTTTGATAGATTTTGTGTAGTTTTTTTTTTAAAAAGTGAAGTAGTATTTTCTGTGCACCGCAGCCTGCGCTTGGCTGCAGTGTCTGGAGCGTTCTCTGTCAGAGTGTCTGCGTGGTGGCGCCCTCTAGAGGCAGTGTCGGGGCGGCTTCATCCCACCCAGGTCCATTAACCCTTTCAGTGCTGACGGGACCCAAAGCATTGAGAGTTCTTACAGAACCCACGGGGACTCTGAATCCCATTTAGCACAAGCTACTGTATGTAAAAAATATGAACTGTGTCCTGTTCTCATGTGTGCTCAATAAATCCTTTCTGCATTATATAAAACTTCACGTAGCATTCTTCAGCTTGACAACGCTGATTCAGGGCTGAAAGGGTTTACATTTCAATGCATTTTTAAAAGACGACAGTCCTGCGCTCATGGACCTGGCTGGGGGAAGCCAGAGAGGAATGAACTCCTGGAGTGAAAGCCCGGAGCTGGACTCGGCTGGGCTGGAGTGTGAGAGACTGGGAGCAGGGATACAGGGAGACTCCGGCCCTGCAGGACAGCTCCAGTCCAGGTTTAATAGAGGCACTGCAAAGAGCAGCGTGAGCCGGGCCAGGCTTTACATTCATTCTGTGATATTAATAAAAACAAGCAGTGCAAGCCAATCACCAGGCAGAGCCCCAAGCACCCAGTCCTGAGCTTGAACAGGATCCGCCCCTCCTCACACACTAGTGACTGGATCTGCTGCTGGAACAAAAACTCACCCCACCCTGCCCAGCACCGGCTCACCCTAACCCACCCCACCCTGTCCAGCACTCGCTCACCTAACCCACCCCACCCTGTCCAGCACTGCTCACCCTAACCCACCCCACCCTGTCCAGCACTGCGCTCACCCTAACCCACCCCACCCTGCCCAGCACTGCGCTCACCCTAACCCGCCCCACCCTGCCCAGCACTGCGCTCACCCTAACCCGCCCCACCCTGCCCAGCACCGTGCCCACAGGCTGGGAGAGGGGGTTACAGAAGGGTGGAGAGGGGTCGCTGTGGAGTCTGAGCAGTGGAAGGCAAGCAGAAAAATAACCCCTTTAATAATTCATTACATTTTCTAATGCATTTGGTGCCCACAGACACCAAAAAAAAATAAAATTATATATATATATATATATATATATATATATATATCCTTAAAATAAAAGGAAATGCTTATTTTCTGCCCCCCTCCCCCCCACGTTAAAGGGGATGCCAGCCCCACTCTGCCTCGAGGGAAGCTCACAGAAACGCTTCACTCCACATTCCCAAAGTCTGTCAAGGGTTACCAGGAAGCTGCCAACCCCCCTGTACCCCTTCACTCCCCTGTAACCCTTCACTCCCCCTGTAACCCCACAGAGCCTGTACCCCTTCACTCCCCCCTGTAACCCCACAGACTGTACCTTCACTCCCCCCTGTAACCCCAGACTGTACCCCTTCACTCCCCCTGCAACCCCACACAGCCTGTACCCCTTCACTCCCCCCTGTAACCCCACAGAGCCTGTACCCCTTCACTCCCCTGTAACCCCACAGACTGTACCCCTTCACTCCCCTGTAACCCCAGACTGTACCCCTTCACTCCCCCCTGTAACCCCACAGACTGTACCCCTTCACTCCCCCCTGTAACCCCACAGACTGTACCCCTTCACTCACCCTGCAACCCCACACAGCCTGTACCCCTTCACTCCCCCTGTAACCCCACAGACTGTACCCCTTCACTCCCCCTGTCGGGTCTCAGTCTGTTTCTAGTCTGGTAAGATGTCTCTCTGTTCCTCTCTCTAGTTTGGTAAGATGTCTCTCTGTTCCTCTCTGTAGTCTGGTAAGATGTCTCTCTGTTCCTCTCTCTAGTCTGGTAAGATGTCTCTGTTCCTCTCTCTAGACTGGTAAGATGTCTCTCTGTTCCTCTCTAGTCTGGTAAGATGTCTCTCTGTTCCTCTCTCTAGTCTGGTAAGATGTCTCTGTTCCTCTCTCTTGTTTGGTAAGATGTCTCTCTGTTCCTCTCTCTAGACTGGTAAGATGTCTCTGTTCCTCTCTCTAGTCTGGTAAGATGTCTCTCTGTTCCTCTCTAGACTGGTAAGATGTCTCTCTGTTCCTCTCTGTAGTCTGGTAAGATGTCTCTCTGTTCCTCTCTCTAGACTGGTAAGATGTCTCTCTGTTCCTCTCTCTAGTCTGGTAAGATGTCTCTGTTCCTCTCTCTAGACTGGTAAGATGTCTCTCTGTTCCTCTCTAGTCTGGTAAGATGTCTCTCTGTTCCTCTCTCTAGTCTGGTAAGATGTCTCTGTTCCTCTCTCTAGTCTGGTAAGATGTCTCTCTGTTCCTCTCTCTAGACTGGTAAGATGTCTCTGTTCCGCTCTAGTCTGGTAAGATGTCTCTGTTCCTCTCTAGTCTGGTAAGATGTCTCTCTGTTCCTCTCTAGACTGGTAAGATGTCTCTCTGTTCCTCTCTCTAGTCTGGTAAGATGTCTCTCTGTTCCTCTCTAGTCTGGTAAGATGTCTCTGTTCCTCTCTCTTGTTTGGTAAGATGTCTCTCTGTTCCTCTCTCTAGACTGGTAAGATGTCTCTGTTCCTCTCTCTAGTCTGGTAAGATGTCTCTCTGTTCCTCTCTCTAGTCTGGTAAGATGTCTCTCTGTTCCTCTCTCTAGTCTGGTAAGATGTCTCTCTGTTCCTCTCTGTAGTCTGGTAAGATGTCTCTCTGTTCCTCTCTCTAGACTGGTAAGATGTCTCTGTTCCTCTCTCTTGTTTGGTAAGATGTCTCTGTTCCTCTCTAGTCTGGTAAGATGTCTCTGTTCCTCTCTAGTCTGGTAAGATGTCTCTGTTCCTCTCTAGTCTGGTAAGATGTCTCTCTGTTCCTCTCTAGTCTGGTAAGATGTCTCTCTGTTCCTCTCTAGTCTGGTAAGATGTCTCTCTGTTCCTCTCTCTAGTCTGGTAAGATGTCTCTCTGTTCCTCTCTAGTCTGGTAAGATGTCTCTCTGTTCCTCTCTCTAGTCTGGTAAGATGTCTCTCTGTTCCTCTCTCTAGTCTGGTAAGATGTCTCTCTGTTCCTCTCTCTAGTCTGGTAAGATGTCTCTCTGGTAGATGTCTCTCTCCTCTTGTTTGGTAAGATGTCTCTGTTCCGCTCTAGTCTGGTAAGATGTCTCTGTTCCTCTCTAGTCTGGTAAGATGTCTCTGTTCCTCTCTAGCCTGGTAAGATGTCTCTGTTCCTCTCTCGTTTGGTAAGATGTCTCTGTTCCTCTCTAGTCTGGTAAGATGTCTCTCTGTTCCTCTCTCTAGTCTGGTAAGATGTCTCTCTGTTCCTCTCTAGTCTGGTAAGATGTCTCTCTGTTCCTCTCTAGTCTGGTAAGATGTCTCTCTGTTCCTCTCTAGTCTGGTAAGATGTCTCTCTGTTCCTCTCTAGTCTGGTAAGATGTCTCTCTGTTCCTCTCTCTAGTCTGGTAAGATGTCTCTCTGTTCCTCTCTAGTCTGGTAAGATGTCTCTCTGTTCCTCTCTCTAGTCTGGTAAGATGTCTCTGTTCCTCTCTGTAGTCTGGTAAGATGTCTCTCTGTTCCTCTCTCTAGACTGGTAAGATGTCTCTGTTCCTCTCTAGTCTGGTAAGATGTCTCTCTGTTCCTCTCTAGTCTGGTAAGATGTCTCTCTGTTCCTCTCTAGTCTGGTAAGATGTCTCTCTGTTCCTCTCTCTAGTCTGGTAAGATGTCTCTCTGTTCCTCTCAGGTCAGGGTATAATGTTTCTTTTTTTTGGCAAGATGTCTCTCTGTTCCTCTCTCTTGTTTGGTAAGATGTCTCTGTCTCTCTAAAGTCGGACAGGGTCTCTGGCTGTCTGGGTCAGGGTGTGGGGTCTCTGTTTTTGTCTCTAGTTTGGTAAGATGTCTCTCGTCTCTGTGGGTAGTGAAGGCACAGGCAGCAGCAGCAGCAGTGGTGGTGGTGGTGGAGGTGGTGATGTGGACTCAGGGCTCTAGTCCCGCAGGTCCATGCTGGATCCAAACAGCGCCACCAGCTGCTCCTCATAGTGCGAGATGTTCCTCTTCATGATCTCCTTGCAGGAGCCCAGCAACCTCTCGAATGCCTGGATATCCATTACTGAGGGGAGGGAGGAGAGGAGAGGGAGGGAGGAGAGGAGAGGAGAGGAGAGGGAAGAGGGAAGAGGAGAGAGGAGGGAGAGGGAAGAGGGAGAGGAGAGGAGGGGAGAAGGAAGAGGAGAGGAGGGGGGAGAGGAAGAGGAGAGAGGGGAGAGGAGAGAGGGGGAAAGAGGGGAGAGGAGAGAGGGGAAGAGGAAAGAGGAGAGAGAATTATCAGTTGATAGGTATTATTCCAACAATGCAGCGTGTACCCCCATATTAGTACCCACATATATTTAGAGTGCACCCCCCAAACCCCATACTGACAGTGTACCCCCACATTCATCATGTATCCCACATGTACAGTCTCTTACTCAAGCACTTGACGCCCCCCACAGCGTAGGCAGAGGCAGCTCTGGGCTTGTTGGTGACGAGGGCCAGCTCCCCGAAATACTGTCCGTGCGTGCAGCGAGCAATCTCAACCTCCGCATTGTCCTGCTGGTCTGCCTTCGTCTGGAGAGAAGAGAGGGGGATGAGAGGAGAGAGACACTGCCCAGCGAGGTCTGACAGAGAGAGAGGAGAGAGACACTGCCCAGCGAGGTCTGACAGAGGGACAGAGAGAGAGACACTGCCCAGCGAGGTCTGACACAGAGAGGAGAGAGACACTGCCCAGCGAGGTCTGACAGAGAGGAGAGAGACACTGCCCAGCGAGGTCTGACACAGAGGAGAGAGACACTGCCCAGCGAGGTCTGACACAGAGAGGAGAGAGACACTGCCCAGCGAGGTCTGACAGAGAGAGAGGAGAGAGAGACCCTGCCCAGCGAGGTCTGACAGAGGGACAGAGGGTCTAGCATGAGTGCAGAGGGAGGGGGAGAGTCTATAGGGAGAGACAGGGAGGGAGTGAGGAGGGAGGGACGGAGGGGGAGTGAGAGGTTTGGCTCACCTTGCTCTTCATCATGATCCTCACCTCTCCAGACTCCACGATATAGAAACAGTCTGCCTTGTCCCCCTGCCAGAGAGAGAGAAAAACCAAGAGTTTAACAAAACAAAAAACCCACAGCACGGACCCCTCCTTGTAGCACACAGCCCCCTCACCTGAGTGAGGACGCTCTCCACAGCACGGACCCCTCCTTGTAGCACACAGCCCCCTCACCTGAGTGAGGACGCTCTCCACAGCACGGACCCCTCCTTGTAGCACACAGCCCCCTCACCTGAGTGAGGATCGCTCTCCCACAGCACGGACCCCTCCTTGTAGCACACAGCCCCCTCACCTGAGTGATGATCGCTCTCCGTCCTGGTAGTTCTTCACACCGATCCGTCCACAATCTTCATCCTCTCTTGCAACTGGAGGGTAGAGACAGGCTTAGACTCCCTGCAGCCTGACTCCCTCCCTCTCCTCTCCCCAGCCTGCCTCCCCTCCCTCTCCCCAGCCTGTCTCCCTCCCTCTCCCTCTCCCCAGCCTGTCTCCCTCCCTCTCCCCTCCCCAGCCTGTCTCCCTCCCTCTCCCCTCCCCAGCCTGTCTCCCCTCCTCTCCCCTCTCCCCAGCCTGTCTCCCTCCCTCTCCCCAGCCTGTCTCCCTCCTCTCCCTCTCCCCAGCCTGTCTCCTCCCTCCCCCCTCCCCCTCTCCCCAGCCTGTCTCCCTCCCCCCTCCCTCTCCCCAGCCTGTCTCCCCTCTCCCCTCCCTCTCCCCAGCCTGTCTCCCTCCCCTCCCCTCCCCTCCTCTCCCCAGCCTGTCTCCTCCCTCTCCCCTCTCCCCAGCCTGTCTCCCCTCCCTCTCCTCACCTCCAGTGATTTGAGCAGGGGCACGGACTCGACAAAGGTCTCATAAGTCTTCCTCTTCTTGGCGTTGTTCTTGAGGACGAGCCGCGGAACGATCAGCGGTCCTGCAACAGAGAAACACGCCGGCCGTCACGCACACGGGAGGAACACGCAAAGAAAACGCCACAAACACGGGAGGAACGCACTGTGTTCAATGCAGCTGGATACATACTCTGAAATGCTGTGTCCAGCAAACAGCCAGTAATGCTGCAGTGCTCACTGACATCCACTAGATGGCACTGCAGCAGCACGGTGCGATACCACCCTGCCTCCAGCCTCGAATGCCACCCACTCCTCTGCTATTGGAGAGTCCTTCTCCAGAGATCATTCATTTCAAAACTCTCTTGTTGCATTCAAGGGACACTGGCCTCACAGCTGAGCAGTTGGAGTCATTCCAAGCTTTATTGTTGGCTTAGAATTATACAGGCAACCCATACAGAGCCACGAGCTAAGCTGAGGTGTGTGTGTGTGTGTGTGTGTGTGTGTGTGTGTGTGTGTGTGTGTGTGTGTCACTGCAGGGCTATACAGCTAACCCTGCTCCCTGTGATACTCACCAGGCCCCACAGCGCCCCCTCTGTGGTCGCTATGATGGTTGCAGCGCGCGGTGTGTTGTACATGAGCGCTAGCTCTCCGAAGCTGCCCCGGTTATTGTACTGCCCCACGCAGACACTCTGCTCACCCTTCTGCACCAAGATATCGTACACGCCCCTGCAGAGAGAGAACACACACGCACACAGCCAATTAGACACAACAGAGTTCATACAAGCAAAGCACTCTTCAACAAGCAGAGCACAAGAAACACGCACACAGAAACACACATACACACGAACAATAAACACACACACCTGCCCTTCCCTGTCTGCCTGCATGTCTCTCTTCCCTCTCTCTGCAGTGTGTGTCTCTTCCCTCTCTGCAGTGTGTGTCTCTTCCCTCTCTCTGCAGTGTGTCTCTCTTCCCTCTCTCTGCAGTGTGTCTCTCTTCCCTCTCTCTGCAGTGTGTCTCTTCCCTCTCTCTGCAGTGTGTGTCTCTTCCCTCTCTCTGCAGTGTGTGTCTCTTCCCTCTCTCTGCAGTGTGTGTCTCTTCCTCTCTCTGCAGTGTGTGTGTCTCTTCCCTCTCTCTGCAGTGTGTGTCTCTTCCCTCTCTCTGCAGTGTGTCTCTTCCCTCTCTCTGCAGTGTGTGTCTCTTCCCTCTCTCTGCAGTGTGTGTCTCTTCCCTCTCTCTGCAGTGTGTGTCTCTTCCCTCTCTCTGCAGTGTGTGTCTCTCTTCCCTCTCTCTGCAGTGTGTGTCTCTTCCCTCTCTCTGCAGTGTGTCTCTCTTCCCTCTCTCTGCAGTGTGTCTCTCTGCAGTGTGTGTCTCTCCTCTCTCTCTGTGTGTCTTCCTCTCTCTGCAGTGTGTGTCTCTTCCTCTCTCTGCTGTGTGTCTCTTCACTCTCTGCAGTGTGTGTCTCTCCCTCTCTCTCTGCCTGTGTCTCTTCACTCTGTCCTGTGAGCTCTGTTTCACCTCCTCCTCCTCTCTGTCGTTCACTCTCTCTGTGAGCTGTGTTTCACCTCCTCCTCTCTCTCTCTCGTTCCACACTGTCCTGTGAGCTGTTTCTCCTCCCTCCTCCTCCTCCTCTCTCTCTCTTCACACTGTCCTGTGAGCTCTGTTTCACCTCCTCCTCTCCTCTCTCTCACACACTGTCCTGTGAGCTCTGTTTCACCTCCTCCTCCTCCTCCTCTCTCATCACACTGTCCTGTGAGCTCTGTTTCACCTCCTCCTCCTCTCTCCTCACACACTGTCCTGTGAGCTCTGTTTCCTCCTCCTCCTCCTCTCCTGTTCACACACTGTCCTGTGAGCTCTGTTTCACCTCCTCCTCCTCTCTCTCGTTCACACACTGTCCTGTGAGCTCTGTTTCACTCCTCCTCCTCCTCTCGTTCACACACTGTCCTGTGAGCTCTGTTTCACCCCTCCTCCTCCTCCTCCTCTCTCGTTCACACACTGTCCTGTGAGCTCTGTTTCACCTCCTCCTCCTCTCTCTCTGTTCACACACTGTCCTGTGAGCTCCTGTTTCACCTCCTCCTCCTCCTCCTCTCTCTCTGTTCACACACTCCTCCTGTGAGCTCTGTTTCCACCTCCTCCTCCTCCTCCTCCTGTCACACTCTGTCCTGCTAGCTCTGTTTCACCTCCTCCTCCTCCTCCTGTTCACTCCTCCTCCTCTCTCCTGTTTCACACCTCCTCCTCCTCTCCTGTCTTCACCCTCCTCCTCTCTCCTGTCTCCTCCTCCTCCTCCTCTCTGTTCACACACTGCTCCTGTAGCTCTGTTTCACCTCCTCCTCCTCTCTCCTGTTCACACACTGTCCTGTGTCCTCTGTTTCACCTCCTCCTCCTCTCCTCCTCCTCCTCCTCCTCTCTGTCTCACACTCCTCCTGTAGCTCTGTCTCACCTCCTCCTCTCCTCCTCCTCCTCCTCCTCTCTCCTGTATCACACTGTCCTGTGAGCTCTGTTTCACCTCCTCCTCTCTCTCCTGTCTCACACTCCTCCTCTCTCTGTATCACCTCCTCCTCTCCCTCCTCCTCCTCTCTCTCTGTATCACACTCCTCCTCTCTATCCTGTATCACCTCCTCCTCCTCTCATCCTGTCCTCCTCCTCCTCCTCTCTCCTGTCTCACACACTGTCCTGTGATCTCTGTTTCACCTCCTCCTCCTCTATCCTGTATCACACACTGCTCCTGTGAGCTCTGTTTCACCTCCTCCTCCTCTCTATCCTGTGTCACTCCTCCTCCTCTCTATCCTGTGTCACACCTCCTCCTCTCTATCCTGTATCACACCTCCTCCTCTCTCTCCTGTATCACACTCCGTCCTCTGCTCATCCTGTATCACACCTCCTCCTCCTCTCTATCCTGTCTCACACTCCTCCTCTCTATCCTGTATCACTCTCCTCCTCTATCCTCACTCCTCCTCTGTCTCTATCATCACCTCCTCCTCTCATCTCTGTATCACCTCCTCCTCTCTCTCCTGTATCACACTCCTCCTCTCTGTCTCATCCTCTCTCATCCTCCTCCTCCTCTCTATCCTGTATCACACTCCTCCTCCTCTCTATCCTGTATCACCCCTCCTCCTCTCTCCTCTCCTCTCCTCTCTATCCTGTATCACCTCCTCCTCCTCTCTATCCTGTATCACTCTCCTCCTCTCTATCCTGTATCACACTCCTCCTCCTCTCTATCCTCTGTCCTACCTCCTCCTCCTCTCTATCCTGTATCACTCCTCCTCCTCTCTATCCTGTATCACACCTCCTCCTCTCTATCCTGTATCACACTCCTCCTCCTCTCTATCCTGTATCACACCTCCTCCTCTCTATCCTGTATCACACCCTCCTCCTCTCTATCCTGTATCACACTCCTCCTCCTCTCTATCCTGTATCACTCCTCCTCCTCTCTATCCTGTCATCCCTCCTCCTCTCTATCCTGTATCACTCTCCTCCTCTCTATCCTGTATCACCTCCTCCTCCTCTCTATCCTGTATCACACCTCCTCCTCTCTATCCTGTATCACTCCTCCTCCTCTCTATCCTGTATCACTCCTCCTCCTCTCTATCCTGTATCCACCTCCTCCTCCTCTCTATCCTCCTCCTCTCTCCTGTCTCCTCTCCTCATCCTGTATCACCTCCTCCTCCTCTCATCCTGTATCACATCCTCCTCCTCTCTATCCTGTATCACACTCCTCCTCCTCTCTATCCTGTATCACTCCTCCTCCTCTCTATCCTGTATCACTCCTCCTCCTCTCTATCCTGTATCACTCCTCCTCCTCTCTATCCTGTATCACACTCCTCCTCTCTATCCTGTATCACACTCCTCCTCCTCTCTATCCTGTATCACACTCCTCCTCCTCTCTATCCTGTATCACCTCCTCCTCCTCTATCCTGTATCACCTCCTCCTCTCTATCCTGTATCACACTCCTCCTCCTCTCTATCCTGTATCACACCTCCTCCTCTCTATCCTGTATCACATCCTCCTCCTCTCTATCCTGTATCACCTCCTCCTCCTCTCTATCCTGTATCACCTCCTCCTCTCTATCCTGTATCACTCCTCCTCCTCTCTATCCTGTATCACACTCCTCCTCTCTATCCTGTATCACACTCCTCCTCCTCTCTATCCTGTCTCACTCCTCCTCCTCTCTATCCTGTATCACCTCCTCCTCCTCTCTATCCTGTATCACTCCTCCTCCTCTCTATCCTGTATCCACTCCTCCTCCTCTCTATCCTGTATCACTCCTCCTCCTCTCTATCCTGTATCACATCCTCCTCCTCTCTATCCTGTATCACACCTCCTCCTCTCTATCCTGTATCACACCTCCTCCTCTCTATCCTGTATCACATCCTCCTCCTCTCTATCCTGTATCACACTCCTCCTCCTCTCTATCCTGTATCACACTCCTCCTCCTCTCTATCCTGTATCACACCTCCTCCTCTCTATCCTGTATCACACTCCTCCTCCTCTCTATCCTGTATCACTCCTCCTCCTCTCTATCCTGTATCACACTCCTCCTCTCTATCCTGTATCACTCCTCCTCCTCTCTATCCTGTATCACCTCCTCCTCCTCTCTATCCTGTATCACTCCTCCTCCTCTCTATCCTGTATCACACTCCTCCTCCTCTCTATCCTGTCACTCCTCCTCCTCTCTATCCTGTATCACTCCTCCTCCTCTCTATCCTGTATCACTCCTCCTCCTCTCTATCCTGTATCACACTCCTCCTCCTCTCTATCCTGTATCACATCCTCCTCCTCTCTATCCTGTATCACTCCTCCTCCTCTCTATCCTGTATCACTCCTCCTCCTCTCTATCCTGTATCACTCCTCCTCCTCTCTATCCTGTATCACTCCTCCTCCTCTCTATCCTGTATCACACTCCTCCTCCTCTCTATCCTGCTCCTCCTATCCTCTCATCTCTCCTCCTCTCTATCCTGTATCACCTCCTCCTCCTCTCTATCCTGTATCCACTCCTCCTCCTCTCTATCCTGTATCACCTCCTCCTCCTCTCATCCTGTATCACTCCTCCTCCTCTCTATCCTGTATCACACTCCTCCTCCTCTCTATCCTGTCTCACTCCTCCTCCTCTCTATCCTGTATCACTCCTCCTCCTCTCTATCCTGTATCACACTCCTCCTCCTCTCTATCCTGTATCACTCCTCCTCCTCCTCTCTCCTGTATCCACTCCTCCTCCTCTATCCTGTATCACACTCCTCCTCCTCCTCCTCCTCCTCTCTCCTGTATCACTCCTCCTCCTCTCTATCCTGTATCACCTCCTCCTCTCTCTCCTGTATCACTCCTCCTCCTCTCTATCCTGTATCACTCCTCCTCCTCTCTATCCTGTATCACACTCCTCCTCCTCTCTATCCTGTATCACCTCCTCCTCCTCTCTATCCTGTATCACCTCCTCCTCCTCTCTATCCTGTATCACCTCCTCCTCCTCTCTATCCTGTATCCACTCCTCCTCCTCTCTATCCTGTATCACTCCTCCTCCTCTCTATCCTGTATCACCTCCTCCTCCTCTCTATCCTGTATCACTCCTCCTCCTCCTCTCTATCCTGTATCACATCCTCCTCCTCTCTATCCTGTATCACCTCCTCCTCCTCTCTATCCTGTCTCACTCTCTCCTCTCTATCCTGTATCACCTCCTCCTCCTCTCTATCCTGTATCCTCCTCCTCCTCTCTATCCTGTATCACACTCCTCCTCCTCTCATCCTGTATCACTCCTCCTCCTCTCTCTCCTGTCCTCCTCCTCTCATCCTCTCTCCTCCTCCTCTCTATCCTGTCACTCCTCCTCCTCTCTCCTGTATCACCTCCTCCTCTCTCTCCTGTCTCACCTCTCCTCCTCTCTATCCTGTATCACCTCCTCCTCCTCTCTATCCTGTATCACCTCCTCCTCCTCTCTATCCTGTATCACTCCTCCTCCTCTCCTCCTCTCTCCTGTCACTCCTCCTCTCTATCCTGTATCCACCTCCTCCTCCTCTCTATCCTGTCTCACTCCTCCTCCTCTCTATCCTGTATCACTCCTCCTCCTCTCTATCCTGTATCCTCCTCCTCCTCTCTATCCTGTCTCCTCCTCCTCCTCTCTATCCTGTCTCCACCTCCTCCTCTCTCTCTCCTGTATCCTCCTCCTCCTCTCTATCCTGTATCACCTCCTCCTCCTCTATCCTGTCTCACTCCTCCTCCTCTATCCTGTCTCACATCCTCCTCCTCTCTATCCTGTCACCTCCTCCTCCTCTCTATCCTGTCTCCTCCTCCTCTCTCTCTATCCTCTCTCCTCCTCCTCTCTATCCTGTCTCACTCCTCCTCCTCTCTATCCTGTCTCACCTCCTCCTCCTCTCTATCCTGTCTCTCTCCTCCTCCTCTCTCTCCTGTCTCCTCTCCTCCTCTCTCCTCTCTCCTGTATCACTCTCCTCTCTCTCTCTCCTGTCTCCTCTCTCCTCCTCCTCTCTCTCCTGTCTCTCCTCCTCCTCTCTATCCTGTATCTCTCCTCCTCCTCTCTCTCCTGTCTCCACTCTCCTCCTCTCTATCCTGTATCACTCCTCCTCCTCTCTCTCCTGTCTCACCTCCTCCTCCTCTCTATCCTGTCTCACCTCCTCCTCCTCTCTATCCTGTATCCTCACCTCCTCTCTCTCTGTCCTCTCTCCTCCTCCTCCTCTCTCTCCTGTATCCACTCCTCCTCCTCTCTCTCCTGTCTCACCTCCTCCTCCTCTCTCTCCTGTCTCACTCCTCCTCCTCTCTCTCCTGTATCACCTCCTCCTCCTCTCTCTCCTGTCTCACTCTCCTCCTCCTCTCTCTCCTGTCTCTACACCTCCTCCTCTCTCTCCTGTATCACCTCCTCCTCCTCTCTCTCCTGTCTCACTCCTCCTCCTCTCTATCCTGTATCACTCCTCCTCCTCTCTCTCCTGTATCACTCCTCCTCCTCTCTATCCTGTACCTCACTCCTCCTCCTCTCTATCCTGTCTCACCTCCTCCTCTCTCTCCTGTCTCACCTCTCCTCCTCTCTATCCTGTCTCACCTCCTCCTCCTCTCTCTCCTGTCTCTACCTCCTCCTCCTCTCTCTCCTGTCTCTCACCTCCTCCTCTCTCTCCTGTATCACCCCTCCTCCTCTCTCTCCTCTCCTCCTCTCCTCTCTGTCCTCTCTCACTCCTCTCTCCTCTCTCCTCTCTCCTCTCTCCTCCTCCTCTCTCTCCTGTACCTCCTCCTCCTCTCTCCTGTATCTCTCCTCCTCCTCTCTCCTGTATCACTCCTCCTCCTCTCTCCTGTCTCACACTCCTCTCCTCTCTATCCTGTCTCACTCCTCCTCCTCTCTCTCCTGTCTCACACCTCTCTCCTCTCTCTCCTGTCTCCTACCTCCTCCTCTCTCTCCTGTCTCACTCTCCTCCTCTCTCTCTCCTGTCTCCTCTCCTCCTCCTCTCTCTCCTCTCTCTCTGTCTCCTCCTCCTCTCTCTCCTGTCTCCTCTCTCCTCCTCTCTCTCCTCCTCCTCTATCTCTCTCCTCTCTCTCTCCTCCTCTCTCCTGTCTCACTCTCTCCTCCTCCTCTCTCCTGTCTCTCCTCCTCCTCCTCTCTCTCCTGTCTCTCTCTCCTCCTCCTCCTCCTCTCTCTCCTGTCTCACTCCTCCTCCTCTCTCTCCTGTCTCACCTCCTCCTCCTCTCTCCTCCTGTCTCCTCCTCTCTCCTCTCTCTCCTGTATCTCACTCCTCCGTCTCTCTCCTCTCTCCTCCTCCTCTCTCTCTCTGTCACACCTCTCTCTCTGATCTCTGTTTCACCTCCTCCTCCTCTCTCTCTCTCACTGTCCTGTGAGCTCTGTTTCACTCCTCCTCCTCTCTCTCCTCTCTCTCTCTCTCTCACTCCTCTCTCTATCTCTGTTTCACCTCCTCCTCCTCTCTCTCACTGTCCTGCTCTGTTTCACCCTCCTCCTCCTCTCTCCTCCTCGTCTCACACCTGTCCTGTGAGCTCTGTTTCACCTCCTCCTCCTCCTCCTCTCTCTGTCTCACACTGTCCTCTGAGCTCTGTTTCACCTCCTCCTCCTCTCTTCACACACTGTCCTGGGAGCTCTGTTTCACTCCTCCTCCTCCTCCTCTCTCTCTCGTTCACACCTCTCCTGGAGCTCTGTTTCACCCCTCCTCCTCCTCTCCTCCTCCTCTCTCGTTCACACTGTCCTGTGAGCTCTGTTTCACCTCCTCCTCCTCTCTCTCGTTCACACACTGTCCTGGGAGCTCTGTTTCACCTCCTCCTCCTCTCTCCTCCTCTCTCACTCCTCCACACTGTCCTGTGAGCTCTGTTTCACCCCCTCCTCCTCTCTTCCTCCTCTCACTCCTCCTCCTCCTCTCTCCTGTTCACACACTGTCCTGTGAGCTCTGTTTCACCTCCTCCTCCTCCTCTCGTTCACACACTGTCCTGGGAGCTCTGTTTCACCTCCTCCTCCTCTCTCTCTCGTTCACACACTCCTCCTCTGAGCTCTGTTTCACCCCTCCTCCTCCTCCTCCTCTCTCGTTCACACACTGTCCTGTGAGCTCTGTTTCACCTCCTCCTCCTCTCTCTCGTTCACACACTGTCCTGGGAGCTCTGTTTCACCCCCTCCTCCTCCTCCTCCTCTCTCGTTCACACACTGTCCTGTGAGCTCTGTTTCACCCTCCTCCTCCCTCTCTCTCCTGTTCACACACTGTCCTGTGAGCTCTGTTTCACCTCCTCCTCCTCTCTCCTTCCACACTGTCCTGTGAGCTCTGTTTCACCCCCTCCTCCTCCTCCTCTCCTCCTCTCTCTCGCTCACACACTGTCCTGTGAGCTCTGTTTCACCTCCTCCTCCTCCTCTCCTCCTCTCCTCCTCCTCTCTCTCTTACACTGCCCTGTGAGCTCTGTTTCACCTCCTCCTCCTCCTCTCGTTCACACACTGTCCTGTGAGCTCTGTTTCACCCCTCCCTCCTCCTCTCTCTCGTTCACACACTGTCCTGTGAGCTCTGTTTCACCCCCTCCTCCTCCTCCTCCTCTCTCTGTTCACACACTGCCCTGTGAGCTCTGTCCTCCTCCTCCTCCTCCTCTCTCTGTTCACACACTGTCCTGGGAGCTCTGTTTCACCCCTCCTCCTCCTCCTCCTCCTCCTCTCTCTGTTCACACACTGTCCTGGGAGCTCTGTTTCACCCCCTCCTCCTCTCTCTTGTTCACACACTGCCCTGTGAGCTCTGTTTCACCTCCTCCTCCTCCTCCTCTCTCTTGTTCACACACTGCCCTGTGAGCTCTGTTTCACCTCCTCCTCCTCTCTCGTTCACACACTGTCCTGGGAGCTCTGTTTCACCCCCTCCTCCTCCTCCTCCTCCTCCTCTCTCTCTCGTTCACACACTGTCCTGGGAGCTCTGTTTCACCCCCTCCTCCTCTCTCTTGTTCACACACTGTCCTGGGAGCTCTGTTTCACCTCCTCCTCCTCTCTCTCTCGTTCACACACTGTCCTGGGAGCTCTGTTTCACCCCCTCCTCCTCCTCCTCCTCCTCCTCCTCTCTCTCGTTCACACACTGTCCTGTGAGCTCTGTTTCACCTCCTCCTCCTCTCTCGTTCACACACTGTCCTGGGAGCTCTGTTTCACCCCCTCCTCCTCCTCCTCCTCCTCTCTCTCGTTCACACACTGTCCTGGGAGCTCTGTTTCACCCCCTCCACCTCCTCCTCCTCCTCCTCCTCTCTCTTGTTCACACACTGCCCTGTGAGCTCTGTTTCACCTCCTCCTCCTCTCTCGTTCACACACTGTCCTGGGAGCTCTGTTTCACCCCCTCCTCCTCCTCCTCCTCTCTCTCGTTCACACTGTCCTGGGAGCTCTGTTTCACCTCCTCCTCCTCTCTCTGTTCACACACTGTCCTGTGAGCTCTGTTTCACCCCCATCAGGAGGTCACTGAGCAGAAACTGATGCTTCACTTCTGGAAGCAGAGAGGCTGACTCAGAAATATACACACCGACAGAGACACAAACACACACTGACTGACACACACAGGAATATATACACTGACACACACACACACCTCTCAATCACGTAGAAGTTGTCTCCGTCAGTCAGCCCTGGTCGATGGCGTGCTCCTCTTGACTGCACCCTGTGCTCAAACATGGCATCAAGAACCTGGGACATCTGCTCCTGTGGGGAGAGAAGGAGAGAGAGGAGAGAGAGGATGAGAGAGAGATGGAGAGGATGCAGAGGGATGGAGAGGATGCAGAGGGATGGAGAGGGATGCAGAGGAGGAGAGAGAGGATGCAGAGGGCGGAGAGGGATGCAGAGAGGCGGGAGAGGGATGCAGAGGGCGGGAGAGGGATGCAGAGGGATGGAGAGGGATGGAGAGGGATGCAGAGGGCGGGAGAGGGATGCAGAGGGCGGGAGAGGGATGCAGAGGGTGGGAGAGGGATGCAGAGGGCGGGAGAGGAATGCAGAGGGATGGAGAGGAATGCAGAGGGATGGAGAGGGATGCAGAGGAGGCGGAGAGGGATGCAGAGGGATGCAGAGGGCGAGAGAGGGATGCAGAGGGCGGGAGAGGGATGCAGAGGGCGGGAGAGGGATGCAGAGGGATGCAGAGGGCGGGAGAGGGATGCAGAGGGCGGGAGAGGGATGGACCCCAGCGAATTACACTGCTCTGCAGTTCCAGCCTGTGCCTGTCAGCCCCCTCCCCCACATTCCAGGCCACAGTGTTAGGCGGCATCTCCATGGAAACTAATGTGCAAATCCTCTAGCTGACAGCAGTGTATCTAAACTCGCAGCTCTCCCCTCCCCTCCCTCTCCAAGCTCAGCAGGCACCAAACTTGGTCTTAACAAGATCTCATGAATTAAATTAAACGGAACGGGTGCCAGCGAACTCCACAACACACTTTACACTCTCAAGAACTAAAGGGCTCCTCATCAGGGACTCCACACAAACCAGAACATAAAAAACACCCAATAAATACACAAACGATATATACTCCATTCTGGTGGGGGTTCAGTGCGGTCGGGGGGGGGGTTCAGTGCGGTCGGGGGGTTCAGTGCGGTCGGGGGTTCAGTGCGGTCAGGGTGGGTTCAGTGCTTGGTCAGGGGGTTCAGTGCGGTCAGGGGGTTCAGTGCGGTCAGGGGGTTCAGTGCGGTCAGGGGGTTCACTGCGGTCAGGGGTTCACTGCGGTCGGGGGTTCAGTGCGGTCGGGGGTTCAGTGCGGTCGGGGGTTCAGTGCGGTCAGGTGGGGGGTTCAGTGCGGTCGGTGGGTTCAGTGCGGTCGGGGGTTCAGTGCGGTCGGGGGGGGTTCAGCTCTGGTCTCACCGGGTCCAGGCTTTTGAAGAGGAGGATGTCCAGGCAGGCCTCCTGCAGCCGGCAGCGCTGCTCGTCTGTTTTGGGGTGCACGACTCGGGGTTCAGTATCCTCATCCTCCTCATCGGGGTTAAAGGCCTCCGCACACACTGGGGGGTGGAGGAAGATAGACAGCGTGACACACATGCGACTGGCCAGGAACAATCTCTCAGTGAACAGATTGTGCTGAATCATACTGAATCATACACACACGGACACTGACACACGCATACACACACAGAGAACGCCCCTCTCTCTCTCTCCCTCTCCCACACACAGGGTGACAATGCTGTTGCCATGGAGACAAGAGAGCGCACACTGCCATTGACAAACCCAGAGCCTCTCCTCTCTCCCTCCCTGCTATTGATCCCTCTTCCAACCACCCTTCATCCTCTCCCATCACATTCCTCTCCCTCTCCTCCGCTCTAAGCACCCTGCCTGCCCCTCTCCCCCTGCAGGCTGGCTCACACCGCAGTTCTATCAGGGGGTCCCGGGCCGGGGGTCACTAGAGATCAAAGCCCCTCTTTGATCTGGAGGCGGTTCGATTGGTTCTCTGCGTCTCGCGAGGTCAGGGCTGCGGGAGGCGGCAGCCGCGCGGTCGATAAACAGCTCATCCTGAACACACTGCGCCCAGCCTTCCCTTTCATGAAGAAATCAATAAACAAGACGCACGCAGCTCTGAACAGTGCAGTGCAGGGATGGGGAGAAGACTCCCATTGCACAGCAGCATGATCACTTCCTAGTTTAATAAGACACGTCTGAGCTTCTCACCTAGACACACTGGGGCGAACCAAGCTGGTAGTAAACTGCTGTGCAATAGGAGTCTGATCTCCATCCCTGTGGTCTAGGACACGACTCATGCAAAGTTTATTAACAATACGCTGACAGACCCTGTCACTCACGCAGCGCAGCACTCACATCGAGGGCAGTGTCTTAAGGAATCTCAGGATGCTCTTTGTAAAATAAATAAGAAGATATCATGAGAGGAGTTTCTGAACCCCAGGACTGGGTGCAGCAGGGCTAGTGTGACTTTCAAGCCCTGGTTTGTAAAAGTGTGTCTGTGTGCGTCTCCATGGAAGGTAACTGTAGCACACAAAATAATCACACCTGTCTCACCACACCAGACATTTACATACATACAGTATGCAAAGCACATGGAAAACACACGCTCGCTCGCGCACACCCACTCATGCTCGCACTCAGCTGCATTACACCATACTTATTACACCTCTGATTAGTGATCTCACAAACATTTATGACTTTTGTAATTTTGTACTTTTTAAAAGTTTCTCAGAGAGAGGGGATGGGGGGTTGCAGAGCTGTGCACAGTCTTACCTGAGACTCTCCTGCTGAACCTGTTGATGACTGGAGCTGTGGAGAGAGGAGAGGAGAGGAGGGTTAGCATGTAGAGCAGTCACACACGCACACGCACACACACACACAGCAGCACGCACACACACGCACGCACGCACGCTTCACTAGCCAGGCAGACACCGACTTCAACATTAGACCCGCACTCGCAGTCTCTTGTGTATTCAATCCAGCAGACAGTGAAATATGAAGGGGCTCAAAAAAACCTCCTGCTTAATTACTGAGCAGCCATCGTCACCGCTGTCCAACACACACACACAGGGACAGGGACACACACACAGGGACAGGGACACACACACACAGGGACAGGGACACACACACACAGGGACAGGGACAAACACAGGGACAGGGACAAACACACACAGGGACAGGGACACACACAGGGACAGGGACAAACACACACAGGGACAGGGACACACACACACAGGGACAGGGACAAACACACACAGGGACAGGGACAAACACACACAGGGACAAGGACACACACAGGGACAGGGACACACACACACAGGGACAGGGACACACACACACACACACACAGGGACAGGGACACACACACAGGGACAGGGACACACACACACAGGGACAGGGACACACACACACACAGGGACAGGGACACACAGGGACAGGGACACACACACACACACAGGGACAGGGACACACACACAGGGACAGGGACACGCACACACACACACACACAGGGACAGGGACACACACACACACACACACACACACACACAGGGACAGGGACAGGGACACACACACAGGGACAGGGACACACACACACACAGGGACAGGGACACACACACAGGGACAGGGACACACACACACACACACAGGGACAGGGACACACACACACAGGGACAGGGACACACACACACACAGGGACAGGGACAGGGACACACACACAGGGACAGGGACAGGGACACACACACACAGGGACAAACACACACAGGGACAGGGACAAACACACACAGGGACAAGGACACACACAGGGACAGGGACAAACACACACAGGGACAGGGACAAACACACACAGGGACAAGGACACACACAGGGACAGGGACAAACACACACAGGGACAGGGACACACACAGGGACAGGGACAAACACACACAGGGACAGGGACACACACACACAGGGACAGGGACACACACACACAGGGACAGGGACACACACACACAGGGACAGGGACTGGGACACACACAGGGACAGGGACACACACACACAGGGACAAACACACACAGGGACAGGGACACACACACACAGGGACAGGGACTGGGACACACACAGGGCCAGGGACACACACACACACACACAGGGACAGGGACACACACACACAGAGACAGGGACACACACACACAGAGGGACAGGGGCACACACACACGTTTACTTTGCCCTCGGATTGAAGACTTCACCCCGACTCATTCATATACAATCACACAACTCAAACAGAGGACAGACCGACCACTGCATTTCAAGAACCATCAAGAGAGGGTTCAAAAACTTGAGCAGAGATCCAGCTCTCCACCCAGGAACAGACACACCCTGTACTGCATGTGGATGAAACATTCACGTCTAGAGATGTTAGTAGAACATGGGCAGCATCTCCACGTATGAATCAAGTTAGGCTGTCTTCACAATGGGGCCTGGATATGCTGCTACCTGCATTCTGCGACGCTGTGTGTTATGTGTGTAGATTTCCACATTTATAATGAAATGCTATTGAAAATGAATGTACCACAGTTATAATTAGCACTTCATGAAAAGGTGTTTTTGTTTTTCTACATGCTTGAGATTCTGCACTCTGCTCAAGCTTCATTCATTCCCTTCTCTAAATATTAAGGTTCTCTACAATGTTGGTTTCTGTGAAATAAAATTGGCATAACGTTAAGATGCAATTAAATATTTAACAGAAGAGTAAAAGCTATGAAAAGAAAAAATACTGTATCAATTCTGGGCTGTGTACCAGCGCTCCAGAGAGGGGTTCGGGTCTGGAGTAACTTCAGTAACAGCTGTACCAGCGCTCCAGAGAAGGGTTCGGGTCTGGAGTAACTTCAGTAACAGCTGTACCAGTGCTCCAGAGAGGGGTTCAGGTCTGGAGTAACTTCAGTAACAGCTGTACCAGCGCTCCAGAGAAGGGTTCGGGTCTGGAGTAACTTCAGTAACAGCTGTACCAGCGCTCCAGAGAAGGGTTCGGGTCTGGAGTAACTTCAGTAACAGCTGTACCAGTGCTCCAGAGAAGGGTTCGGGTCTGGAGTAACTTCAGTAACAGCTGTACCAGCGCTCCAGAGAAGGGTTCGGGTCTGGAGTAACTTCACTAACAGCTGTACCAGTGCTCCAGAGAAGGGTTCGGGTCTGGAGTAACTTCACTAACAGCTGTACCAGCGCTCCAGAGAAGGGTTCGGGTCTGGAGTAACTTCACTAACAGCTGTACCAGCGCTCCAGAGAAGGGTTCGGGTCTGGAGTAACTTCAGTAACAGCTGTACCAGCGCTCCAGAGAAGGGTTCGGGTCTGGAGTAACTTCAGTATCAGCTGTACCAGCGCTCCAGAGAAGGGTTCGGGTCTGGAGTAACTTCAGTATCAGCTGTACCAGCGCTCCAGAGAAGGGTTCAGGTCTGGATGCACTCCCATTGCAGAGCTGTTTGAGCCAGTCCTGGTTTTACCTAATAAGATGCACCGGTCCTTTGACATCGACACTGCCCACACACACCAAGAACATCTTCAGTTTTACTCTGATTCCGAGGATTTAGGGTTTTAAAAAAAAGCCAGCAGACTAAACACAGGAAGAACATAATCATTTCCTGAACGAGAGCAGGCCGTTCAGCCCATCAGTGCTCGTCCGGTTCCTGGTAGCGAATCGATGCCAAAACTTCAAGTCGGGTCTTAAAGGACCCCAGTGATTCTGTGACTAGGAATCCCATTCCATCCCCTCACCACTCTCTGTGTGAAGAGTCTCCTTCAACAACATGACTAGGTAACCCATTCCATCCCCTCACCACTCTCTGTGTGAAGAAGAGTCTCCTTCAACAACATGACTAGGTAACCCATTCCATCCCCTCACCACTCTCTGTGTGAAGAAGAGTCTCCTTCAACAACATGACTAGGTAACCCATTCCATCCCCTCACCACTCTCTGTGTGAAGAAGAGTCTCCTTCAGCAACATGACTAGGTAACCCATTCCATCCCTCACCACTCTCTGTGTGAAGAAGAGTCTCCTTCAACAACATGACTAGGTAACCCATTCCATCCCCTCAGCACTCTCTGTGTGAAGAAGAGTCTCCTTCAACAACATGACTAGGTAACCCATTCCATCCCCTCACCACTCTCTGTGTGAAGAAGAGTCTCCTTCAACAACATGACTAGGTAACCCATTCCATCCCCTCACCACTCTCTGTGTGAAGAAGAGTCTCCTTCAGCAACATGACTAGGTAACCCATTCCATCCCCTCACCACTCTCTGTGTGAAGAAGAGTCTCCTTCAACAACATGACTAGGTAACCCATTCCATCCCCTCACCACTCTCTGTGTGAAGAAGAGTCTCCTACAACAACATGACTAGATAACCCATTCCATCCCCCCAGCTCCGAGGAGCACAACGTACTGTACACAGCGCCCCGCTGCCCCAGCTCCGAGGAGCAGTACGTACTGTACACAGCGTCCAGGGCTGCAGGCACAGCGAAGCTCATTGTTCTCAGAAAGAGCAGAGAGCTGAGATAAGGAGAGGACCTTTCATACCCACACATCAGTGTAGAAACCCTCCCCCTGCTTTCAGAGAGAGAGAGAGAGAGAGAGAGAGAGACGCACACACACTGATGGATATCTAGCACAGCTGTGTGTGAGTGAGTGAGTGAGAGCGATCCAGGAGGGGGGGTCTGTATTCACACAGCGGAGGGGAGTCCCTGAGTGTCAGGCGACTCGGCAGATCAAGGCTGGATCACAAGGTCTCTCTGATAGTGGAGGAGGACACAGACAGCAAGCTCACTGACTCACTCACATAGATAGAGTACTAGAATACACTTTCACATGTTTAAACCAATTCCTGGCACCTCACAGTGAGCAGGTGCTCTGTGTTTGTGTTTTGTTTTAATATGAGGTTGGAGCAGCGAGGTTTACCCAGAGAGACAGAGAGCAGAGCAGCGAGGTTTACCCAGAGAGACGGAGAGCAGAGCAGCGAGGTTTACCCAGAGAGACGAGAGAGCAGAGGAGCGAGGTTTACCCAGAGAGACAGAGAGCAGAGCAGCGAGGTTTACCCAGAGAGACAGAGAGCAGAGCAGCGAGGTTTACCCAGAGAGACGGAGAGCAGAGCAGCGAGGTTTACACAGAGAGACGAGAGAGCAGAGCAGCGAGGTTTACCCAGAGAGACGAGAGAGCAGAGCAGCGAGGTTTACCCAGAGAGACGGAGAGCAGAGCAGCGAGGTTTACCCAGAGAGACAGAGAGCAGAGCAGCGAGGTTTACCCAGAGAGACAGAGAGCAGTGCAGCGAGGTTTACCCAGAGAGACAGAGAGCAGAGCAGCGAGGTTTACCCAGAGAGACGAGAGAGCAGAGGAGCGAGGTTTACCCAGAGAGACGAGAGAGCAGAGCAGCGAGGTTTACCCAGAGAGACGGAGAGCAGAGCAGCGAGGTTTACCCAGAGAGACGAGAGAGCAGAGGAGCGAGGTTTACCCAGAGAGACAGAGAGCAGAGCAGCGAGGTTTACCCAGAGAGACGGAGAGCAGAGCAGCGAGGTTTACACAGAGAGACGAGAGAGCAGAGGAGCGAGGTTTACCCAGAGAGACGAGAGAGCAGAGCAGCGAGGTTTACACAGAGAGACGGAGAGCAGAGCAGCGAGGTTTACCCAGAGAGACGGAGAGCAGAGCAGCGAGGTTTACACAGCGAGACGAGAGAGCAGAGCAGCGAGGTTTACACAGAGAGACGGAGAGCAGAGCAGCGAGGTTTACCCAGCGAGACGGAGAGCAGAGCAGCGAGGTTTACACAGCGAGACGAGAGAGCAGAGCAGCGAGGTTTACACAGAGAGACGGAGAGCAGAGCCTGTCAACAGCAGAGCGATCCATCATCCCCTCGGAGTGCTATAAACTACAGGGCTGCAAGGTCAACTGTGAGAGAGAGAAAGAGAGAGAGAGAGAGAGAGGGAGAGGAGAGATCTCTGTACATTTGCTACATTAACAGCAATGCATGTTTGACTCTCTCTCCCCCGTACACAGGGGGGAGGCGTGGGAGTGTATTGTTACTGAACAGCCCCCCTCTGCTGCTCTGTGTATTGTGGGTTTACTGGTCTGAACCAACTCTCCTCTCTCAGGCTCCGGCTCCTCCTCTCTCTCCCTCTCCCTCTCTTGCTCCCTCTCTGGCTCTCCCCCTCCCTCTGGCTCTCCCTCTTTCTCTCTCCCTCCTTTTTAAAATGCCTTTATGATTCTTCACACTTTGTGTCCGTGCGTCACAAGCTGGTTTTTTTTGTGGTTTTTTTCTATAAACTGCTAATTCATTACAAGCTCCTCATTCCTGGACGGTGCTGACCCGGTTAGCTTCTGGTTCTCTGTAGTATTTTGGTACTAGACCCTGGTTCTGAGCTGGCAGCGATCCAGTCACTGAGTTCTGACTCTCTTTAAGCCAACATTAAGCAGCCCTGAACACTCTGTATAATTGGCTTTGGTTGGTCATTTCATTAAAATAGATTTTTAAAAAAAGTCCTTGATGCAGAGTCAGCGAGGTACAGATCAACCTGAGCTAATCGGACACACACACACACACACACACACACACACGATCAGGCACACACACACACAGAGACACACAATCAGGCACACACACTGACACACACGATCAGACACACACACACAGTCAGCGAGGTGCAGCTCTACCTGAGCTAATCCGAGACACACACACACAGAGACACACACACACACTGTCACACAGAGACACTCGATCAGACACACACACATACTTGCGTGCAATGGAGAAAAGCTGCAGCACAGAGATTAACTTCAAGAGGCTAATCAATTCAGAGCCATTAGCAGCACTCTGCTCCCTCACACGACACAGCTCAGCCAGCCTCGCAGACGCGGCTCCCTCCCCGACAGGCTGCCTGCAGCTCAGCCAGCCTCGCAGACGCGGCTCCCTCCCCGACAGGCTGCCTGCAGCTCAGCCAGCCTCGCAGACGCGGCTCCCTCCCCGACAGGCTGCCTGCAGCTCAGCCAGCCTCGCAGACGCGGCTCCCTCCCCGACAGGCTGCCTGCAGCTCAGCCAGCCTGCAGACGCGGCTCCCTCCCCGACAGGCTGCCTGCAGCTCAGCCAGCCTCGCAGATGCAGCTTCACCCTTGGTTAGTGTAACGAGGGTAATAAAGCATTACAGCATGGTAAAGCATCCTCATAAAGACCATGGGAAAAAACACCCCCACTACATGGCAAGCCACGGTAATGCACAACACTACCGTGGGAAAAGCAAACTTCCCGAGAGAACACAGCGAGCTGCGGTCAGTGTGCACCGTGCCCAGGAATCCAAGGGGTGTGTCAGGGCTCCCAGAACAAGCCCTGCCCTCTTTGCCTGTATATTCTTGCAGAGCGGCGTTTCAGCATTCATTCAAAAGGGTTCCTCCCAGCTGCACAACGACACTGAATAGAATCTACACACACATAAAGACACACACAGGCACAGTGACACACACACACACACAGGAAGTCTCACACCACCCCATTTCCATTCTCCAGGCTACAATGAAATAGACACTAATCCAGCACTGGAAAAAAAAACAAGTTGTCATATTTGAAGATAAGAAACATATGTTAAACTCGAGTAACAGATATCTGTGTAGCTTCCCTCCCTCTCTGTGTTTCAATAGGGCTGCGTGTGTGAGTGTGTGTGTGTGTGTGTGTGTGTGTGTAGCTTCTCTCCCTCTCTGTGTTTCAATAGGGCTGTGTGGGTGTGTGTGTGTGTGTAGCTTCCCTCCCTCTCTCTGTGTTTCAATAGGGCTGTGTGGGTGTGTGTGTGTGTGTAGCTTCCCTCCCTCTCTCTCTCTGTGTTTCAATAGGGCTGTGTGGGTGTGTGTGTGTGTAGCTTCCCTCCTTCTCTGTGTTTCAATAGGGCTGCGTGTGGGGGTGTGTGTGTAGCTTCCCTCCTTCTCTGTGTTTCAATAGGGCTGCGTGTGTGTGTGTGTGTGTAGCTTCCCTCCTTCTCTGTGTTTCAATAGGGCTGCGTGTGGGGGTGTGTGTGTAGCTTCCATCCCTCTCTCTCTCTGTGCTCGGGCTGCGTGTGTGGGTGGGTGTGTTTGTGTGGGTGTGGGTGTGTTTGTGTGGGTGTGACAGAGAGACAGAGACAGACAGACAGAGAGAGAGACAGATAGGCAGGCAGACAGCACAGGTCTCCTCTCGGGTGTGACACACATACGCACAGGAGCCTCAGGGCTGGTTCACACTGCTGTGTCAGGATGAGGCAGCAGGAAACGCAGTGCAGCTTCACTCCGACCATTCAACAGCTCTGGACATTTCAAAACATGATCCACCCCCATGCCATTTCAAAACATGATCCACCCCCCACGCCATTTCAAAACATGATCCACCCCCATGCCATTTCAAAACATGATCCACCCCCATGCCATTTCAAAACATGATCCACCCCCATGCCATTTCAAAACATGATCCACCCCTATGCCATTTCAAAACATGATCCACCCCCACGCCATTTCAAAACATGATCCACCCATGCCATTTCAAAACATGATCCACCCCATGCCATTTCAAAACATGATCCACCCCATGCCATTTCAAAACATGATCCACCCCATGCCATTTCAAAACATGATCCACCCCACGCCATTTCAAAACATTATCCACCCCGCGCCATTTCAAAACATGATCCACCCCCATGCCATTTCAAAACATGATCCACCCCCACGCCATTTCAAAACATTATCCACCCCCCACGCCATTTCAAAACATGATCCACCCCGACGCCATTTCAGGTTGCAGACGCTTGAGAAAAAGCAACAGCTTTCCAAAAAAGACACACGTCAGGAAAGTTTGAACTGAGTCAATAAAGTAATAAAATGCGGGTGGAATATTTTCCAGTAACACAATGCACCTTTTAAGAGGAAGAACACCTCACACAAGAATTCCCCGGCTCTCTGATGAAGAGATAAAGCAGAGCGATCGTAAACCCGTCTCCAGCGTCCTCGTGCGGAACCTGCAATAAATTATAACAAACAGACCGGAGCGTTCACAGCTTCAGTTCACGAGGGCTCCCAGAAACCTCCAGCGTTTCACAACAAACAGACCGGAGCGTTCACAGCTTCAGTTCACGAGGGCTCCCAGAAACCTCCAGCGTTTCACAACAAACAGACCGGAGCGTTCACAGCTTCAGTACACGCGGGCTCCCAGAAACCTCCAGCGTTTCACAACAAACAGACCGGAGCGTTCACAGCTACAGTACACGAGGGCTCCCAGAAACCTCCAGCGTTTCACAACAAACAGACCGGAGCGTTCACAGCTTCAGTACACGCGGGCTCCCAGAAACCTCCAGCGTTTCACAACAAACAGACCGGAGCGTTCACAGCTACAGTACACGAGGGCTCCCAGAAACCTCCAGCGTTTCACAACAAACAGACCGGAGCGTTCACAGCTACAGTACACGAGGGCTCCCAGAAACCTCCAGCGTTTCACAACAAACAGACCGGAGCGTTCACAGCTACAGTACACGCGGGCTCCCAGAAACCTCCAGCGTTTCACAACAAACAGACCGGAGCGTTCACAGCTACAGTACACGAGGGCTCCCAGAAACCTCCAGCGTTTCACAACAAACAGACCGGAGCGTTCACAGCTACAGTACACGCGGGCTCCCAGAAACCTCCAGCGTTTCACAACAAACAGACCGGAGCGTTCACAGCTACAGTACACGCGGGCTCCCAGAAACCTCCAGCGTTTCACAACAAACAGACCGGAGCGTTCACAGCTACAGTACACGAGGGCTCCCAGAAACCTCCAGCGTTTCACAACAAACAGACCGGAGCGTTCACAGCTTCAGTACACGAGGGCTCCCAGAAACCTCCAGCGTTTCACAACAAACAGACCGGAGCGTTCACAGCTACAGTACACGTGGGCTCCCATAAAACTCCAGCGTTTCACAACAAACAGACTTTCTCCCTAAGAGAAAGGGCACTTCCTCCAGTCTCAGGCAGGGAGACTGAACTGTTCCCGCCCTCCCTAAGAGAAACGGCACTCCCTCCAGTCTGAAGCAGGGCAGGCTTGAGGCAGGGAGACTGAACTGTTCCCGCCCTCCCTAAGAGAAACGGCACTCCCTCCAGTCTGAAGCAGGGCAGGCTTGAGGCATGGAGACTGAACTGTTCCCGCCCTCCCTAAGAGAAACGGCACTCCCTCCAGTCTGAAGCAGGGCAGGCTTGAGGCATGGAGACTGAACTGTTCCCGCCCTCCCTAAGAGAAACGGCACTCCCTCCAGTCTGAAGCAGGGCAGGCTTGAGGCATGGAGACTGAACTTATCCCTCCACTGTGGATAAACTTGGTATCTTTTTTCATACAAAAAGATTTTTTGGATTGATCAAAGTTACAGGAGAGGCAGTCAACATGAGAAGCACTGTACAGACTATCACATCGAAACGTCATTACAGAAACAAAAACAATACAGACATAAGGAGCCAGTCTGCACCGTCCATCCCCCTGATTCTCAGGTTTCTGAATGACGCAGGACTCAGAGAGCAAACCCAAACACAGACCTCACTGAGCCCTGTTTACTCTCCCATTCCCTGTGCAGCGGCCAGCTCAGAATCACTCACTGCACTCTCAGTGACGCAGTGTGAGAGCTCTGTTATAAACACTGCACTCAGTGACGCAGTGTGAGAGCTCTGTTATAAACACTGCACTCAGCGACGCAGTGTGAGAGCTCTGTTATAAACACTACACTCTCAGTGACGCAGTGTGAGAGCTCTGTTATAAACACTCACTGCACTCTCAGTGACGCAGTGTGAGAGCTCTGTTATAAACACTGCACTCAGCGACGCAGTGTGAGAGCTCTGTTATAAACACTACACTCTCAGTGACGCAGTGTGAGAGCTCTGTTATAAACACTCACTGCACTCTCAGTGACGCAGTGTGAGAGCTCTGTTATAAACACTGCACTCAGTGACGCAGTGTGAGAGCTCTGTTATAAACACTGCACTCAGCGACGCAGTGTGAGAGCTCTGTTATAAACACTACACTCTCAGTGACGCAGTGTGAGAGCTCTGTTATAAACACTCACTGCACTCTCAGTGACGCAGTGTGAGAGCTCTGTTATAAACACTGCACTCAGCGACGCAGTGTGAGAGCTCTGTTATAAACACTACACTCTCAGTGACGCAGTGTGAGAGCTCTGTTATAAACACTCACTACACTCTCAGTGACGCAGTGTGAGAGCTCTGTTATAAACACTCACTGCACTCTCTCAGTGACGCAGTGTGAGAGCTCTGTTATAAACACTCACTACACTCTCAGTGACGCAGTGTGAGAGCTCTGTTATAAACATTCACTACACTCTCAGTGACGCAGTGTGAGAGCTCTGTTATAAACACTACACTCTCAGTGATGCAGTGTGAGAGCTCTGTTATAAACACTCACTACACTCTCAGTGATGCAGTGTGAGAGCTCTGTTATAAACACTCACTCCACTCAGTGACGCAGTGTGAGAGCTCTGTTATAAACACTCCACTCTCAGTGACGCAGTGTGAGAGCTCTGTTATAAACACTCCACTCTCAGTGACGCAGTGTGAGAGCTGTTATAAACACTCACTGTACTCTCTCAGTGACGCAGTGTGAGAGCTCTGTTATAAACACTCACTACACTGTCAGTGATGCAGTGTGAGAGCTGTTATAAACACTCACTGTACTCTCTCAGTGATGCAGTGTGAGAGCTCTGTTATAAACTCACTGTACTCTCTCAGTGTTGCAGTGTGAGAGCTCTGTTATAAACACTCACTACACTCTCAGTGACGCAGTGTGAGAGCTCTGTTATAAACACTCACTACACTCTCAGTGACGCAGTGTGAGAGCTCTGTTATAAACACTCACTACACTCTCAGTGACGCAGTGTGAGAGCTCTGTTATAAACACTCACTACACTCTCAGTGATGCAGTGTGAGAGCTCTGTTATAAACACTCACTACACTCTCAGTGATGCAGTGTGAGAGCTCTGTTATAAACACTCACTACACTCTCTCCTGTTCCCTTTTAATCATTTCCAACACATCACTGATTGCACAATGAGAGCTCTTTGCATTCTGGGTTATCTGAGGTGACCAGCAATCCCAAACATGTTGCAGTTTATATGTCCAGGAAATGAAACGCGAGTCTATCGCTGCGCAGCACGCTCGGAAACACCTTTATTTTCATCAGTTCCGAAAAAAATGGTACTTATCATGTGCTTGCAGCCCTGCAATACAAACGACAGCCTCGAGAAACACACCCCGCCTGCAGCATTCCTCACGAGACACACACACACCCTGCCTGCAGCGTTCCTCACGAGACACACACACACCCTGCCTGCAGCGTTCCTCACGAGAGACACACACCCTGCCTGCAGCGTTCCTCACAAGAGACACACACACACCCTGCCTGCAGCATTCCTCACGAGACACACACACACCCTGCCTGCAGCGTTCCTCACGAGAGACACACACACACACACCCTGCCTGCAGCGTTCCTCACGAGACACACACACTGCCTGCAGCGTTCCTCACGAGAGACACACACACTGCCTGCAGCGTTCCTCACGAGACACACACACACTGCCTGCAGCGTTCCTCACGAGAGACACACACACACCCTGCCTGCAGCGTTCCTCACGAGAGACACACACACTGCCTGCAGCGTTCCTCACAAGAGACACACACACTGCCTGCAGCGTTCCTCACAAGAGACACACACACACCCTGCCTGCAGCGTTCCTCACAAGAGACACACACCCTGCCTGCAGCGTTCCTCACAAGAGACACACACACACCCTGCCTGCAGCGTTCCTCACAAGAGACACACACCCTGCCTGCAGCGTTCCTCACAAGAGACACACACACACCCTGCCTGCAGCGTTCCTCACAAGAGACACACACACCCTGCCTGCAGCGTTCCTCACAAGAGACACACACACACCCTGCCTGCAGCGTTCCTCACAAGAGACACACACACACTGCCTGCAGCGTTCCTCACGAGAGACACACACACCCTGCCTGCAGCGTTCCTCACGAGACACACACACACACCCCGCCTGCAGCGTTCCTCACAAGTCACACACCCTGCCTGCAGCGTTCCTCACAAGAGACACACACACACACACACACCCTGCCTGCAGCGTTCCTCACAAGAGACACACACACCCTGCCTGCAGCGTTCCTCACAAGTCACACACCCTGCCTGCAGCGTTCCTCACAAGAGTCACACACCCTGCCTGCAGCGTTCCTCAGGAGACACACACACACACCCCCTGCCTGCAGCGTTCCTCACAAGAGACACACACACACACACCGTCTGCAGTGTTCCTCACAAGAGACACACACACACCGTCTGCAGCGTTCCTCACAAGAGACACACACACACCCTGCCTGCAGGGTTCCTCACAAGAGACACACACACTGCCTGCAGCGTTCCTCACAAGAGACACACACACACCCTGCCTGCAGCGTTCCTCACAAGAGACACACACCCTGCCTGCAGCGTTCCTCACAAGAGACACACACACACCCCGCCTGCAGCATTCCTCACGAGAGACACACACACACACACTGCCTGCAGCATTCCTCACGAGACACACACACACCCCGCCTGCAGCATTCCTCACGAGACACACACACACACCTGCCTGCAGCTCCTCACAAGAGACACACACACACCCTGCCTGCAGCATCCTCACAAGAGACACACACACACACACCTGCCTGCAGCGTTCCTCACAGAGACACACACACTGCCTGCAGCGTCCTCACAGAGACACACACACTGCCTGCAGCGTCCTCACAAGAGACACACACATCGCCTGCAGCGCCTCACAAGACACACACACACGCCTGCAGCGCTCCTCACGAGAGACACACACACACCTGCCTGCAGCGTTCCTCACGAGACACACACACACCCTGCCTGCAGCGTTCCTCACAGAGACACACACACACTGCCTGCAGCGTCCTCACGAGAGACACACACACACCTGCCTGCAGCGTTCCTCACAAGAGACACACACACACCCTGCCTGCAGCGTTCCTCACAAGAGTCACACACACACTGCCTGCAGCGTTCCTCACAGAGACACACACACACCCTGCCTGCAGCTCCTCACAAGAGTCACACAACCTGCCTGCAGCGTTCCTCACAAGAGACACACACACACCCTGCCTGCAGCTGCCTCACAAGAGTCACACACACCTGCCTGCAGCTTCCTCACAAGAGACACACACACACCCTGCCTGCAGCGTTCCTCACAAGAGACACACACACACCCTGCCTGCAGCGTTCCTCACAAGAGACACACACACACACCCTGCCTGCAGCGTTCCTCACAAGAGACACACACACACACCCTGCCTGCAGCGTTCCTCACAAGAGACACACACACACACCCTGCCTGCAGCGTTCCTCACAAGACACACACACACACCCTGCCTGCAGCATTCCTCACAAGAGACACACACACACCCTGCCTGCAGCGTTCCTCACAAGAGACACACACACACCCTGCCTGCAGCGTTCCTCACAAGAGACACACACACCCTGCCTGCAGCGTTCCTCACAAGAGACACACACACACCCTGCCTGCAGCGTTCCTCACAAGAGACACACACACCCTGCCTGCAGCGTTCCTCACAAGAGACACACACACACACACCCTGCCTGCAGCGTTCCTCACAAGAGACACACACACCCTGCCTGCAGCGTTCCTCACAAGAGACACACACACCCTGCCTGCAGCGTTCCTCACAAGAGACACACACACACCCTGCCTGCAGCGTTCCTCACGAGACACACACCCACCCTGCCTGCAGCGTTCCTCACAAGAGTCACACACCCTGCCTGCAGCGTTCCTCACAAGAGACACACACACACACTGCCTGCAGCGTTCCTCACAAGAGACACACACACACACTGCCTGCAGCGTTCCTCACAAGAGACACACACACACCCTGCCTGCAGCGTTCCTCACAAGAGACACACACACACCCTGCCTGCAGCGTTCCTCACAAGAGACACACACACACCCCGCCTGCAGCATTCCTCACGAGAGACACACACACACACACACACACACACACACACACACACACACACACACACACACACACACGCACGAAAACAGTCCTACAGAAATTGTTCACAGGCTGGTGTTTGGTAAAACACAGACTATATGAAAGACTAGAGAGTGTGTGAGAGAAAGAGAGAGAGCGAGGGGGGGGGCGGGGGCTGGGATATCTGCACTCACAGATCTAGAAGGGGAGGGGGGGGGTGATGTTTTCTGAAAGCCTGCACTTGTTTTTGTTTGGGGAGGGGGGGGTATGGTTAAAGACAGGAAGTGGGTTCTGAAGTCATACAGGCAGCTGCAGCACACAGACCCACTGCAATTAACACAGAACAGCCAATTAATTGAGACCCGGATCAGAAAGCACTGATATTAACACACTGAGCCAATGAGAAACTCCCAGGCAGATAGGAGACTGCTTCCCACAGCTGTCAGCGTTGAAACTGAAGACACATTATACTGTCTGTTAATGATTACACAGGCAGGGGAATAAGACTCCGATTGCATGGCACTCTCACCCCTTCCAGGTTTTACCAAGAGCTCAATTAGACCCAGCGGGTGAAGATAACAAGCTCAGGAGCCTCTTCTTAAACTTGTTGTGAAACCAGGCATGGATCAAACTTCATGCTAGTAATGATAATCACACGCATACCAGTTTCACTGCAGCGTGTTACATAACCAGCGGTCCCGCCTGTACTAACTGGAGGTATGCTATTGTGGGTACATTTTCATGGGTTAGTTATGTGGACAGTACATTACAAATACTACAATGAAAAGGCATTTACAATGTCGACCCAGGGACTTTTCAACCTGAAAAAGAAACAAGGACCAGGGGTCACAAATGGAGATTAGATAAAGGGGCATTCAGAACAGAAAATAGGAGGCACTTTTTTACACAGAGAATTGTGAGGGTCTGGAACCAACTCCCCAGTAATGTTGTTGAAGCTGACACCCTGGGATCCTTCAAGAAGCTGCTTGATGAGATTCTGGGATCAATAATCTACTAACAACCAAACGAGCAAGATGGGCTGAATGGCCTCCTCTCGTTTGGAAACTTTCTTATGTTCTGTTATTACATTTGCTATGGCGGTCGTGTTGCGGGGGGGCCCGCAGCGGCACAGCGGACTCAGGTGTAAGAAGAAGCCGGGTACTCACGCTCGAAATCGGAATCATCGTCCTCGTCCTCCTCCTCGTCGTCCCCGTTCGACTCGGTCTGCATGGGCTCGCCTTCAAAGATCTTCACCTCCTTGACCAGCGGCTTCACCCCGCCGGTCCCGGCCCGGTCCTGGCTGCGGGTCTCCCTGATCCGGGTGAAATACTGGATCGCGAACTCGACCAGGTCCGGAGGCCTCTGCCGCAGCACCTCCACGGTGTAGCCTTGCAAGAGCTCCGTCAGCCCGGGCGGGATTGCGATACTCATGCCGCCGCCCTGATGCTCGCTATCACAACACTATTAATATTAATAGCAATACTAATGCTGGAGTCAGCGCAGCGGGGCACGATCAGAGACGAGCCGGGGCGGCTCAAAACTAAACTTCCTGCCGCGGCGTCGCGATCTGCAGCCCCGGAACAAATGAGACACGGCGCTGCGAGGAGATCCGGGAGATCCGGGGATCCGGGAGATCGCAAACCCGCGCTAATAATACGCGCGCAGATCCTTCCTACCTTCAGATTTATTACAAGCTTTTATTTATTTAAAAAAAATAAACTGTGCGATATATAAAAAAATATTAACAACCTTCCTTACTGAGGGTTCCGTTAAGAAAACACGGGCCAGATCACCGATAACAACAACGCCACAATAATACTGTTATTATTATTATTATTATTATTATTATTATTAATAATAATACGCGCTCAACTGCGATTATCGACCCTTTGCTCCTTCCTTACTGCTGGAAATATGAATTATCTGAACCAGTGCTAAAGTACTAATGTGTAAACCCTGTCTGCCTGTCTGTCTGTCTGTCTGTCTGTCTCTCTGCCTGTCTCTCTGTCTGTCTCTCTGCCTGTCTCTCTGTCTGTCTGTCTGTCTGTCTCTCTGCCTGTCTCTCTGTCTGTCTCTCTGTCTGTCTCTCTGCCTGTCTCTCTGTCTGTCTCTCTGTCTGTCTCTCTGCCTGTCTCTCTGCCTGTCTCTCTGTCTGTCTGTCTGCCTGTCTCTCTGCCTGTCTCTCTCCGTCAGTCTCCTAACCTGCCCTAGCAATGGCAGGCGAGCCGGCCTCTGCGTTTCAGTCGCACCCGGTTTGCAGCGCTTTCTCTGGGCTTGTCTCCCTTGGTTGCTGCCCGGTGCAAGCCGCCCTGCCCCTCGCTACACCCCCAGCCTCATTCACCTCCCTGTCCGGGGAGGTCGGTGCGTCTTCACAAGAGAAAGAGAGAGAGAAAGACTCACTGCCTGTCTGTCTGTCTGTCTCTCTGTCTGTCTGTCTGTCTCTCTGTCTGTCTGCACCAAACCAAAAAGAAAAGAACAAAATAAGAACTGTGCTGATAATAATGACAGCAGCGCCACGGCGGCGGCACACCCCGCTGCATGCAAACCAGCTGCAATTAGAAAATGCGACCGAGCTTCAAGCAACCCGATACCGATCTGGGGTTTCGGTCCGGTTCGTGAGGAGGTATCGATTGTTTTTGAATCTGCTTCTCGTCTCTCTCTTTCCCTTTCCTCTCTTCCTCTCTTCCTCTGTCTCTCTCTCTCTCTCTCCCCTCCACGATTCGGGGGCGTGGCCTCTCGGCTGTGAGGGGAGGGGCGAACGCCGTGAAGAACAGCCAATCAGACCCCACGTTGTGACGTATTCAGGGGTTTTCGCTTCAGCCGATGCCTATATAAGGCAAACAGGGGCTGATGTTCTGGAATAGCTTCGTTGGGACGCAGTGGTTGACCAATAGGGTCGAGGTACGAGGGAGGCGGGGCAGCGCTGATTGACGAATAGAACTCTGTTTAGAACGCAAGCTTGACCAATGGGAGTCAGGGTTAGGAACGGTATGACGTCTTAAACAAGAGCAGCTGGAGTGACACAGAGCTTGACCAGTCAGGAGGCACTGTGATTATGAAGATTGATGAAGAGGCGGGAGAAGTTGAAGATTGGCCAATCAGAAAGAAAGTTTTACAAGCGCGCCACCGATAAGAGGGAACATTAGCCAATCAGTTAGCGTGCAGTCGGCCGGCAGGGAAGGCTCGGTTTATTAAAGAATGCGGTTTTTTTTTTTTTTTTAATGACTTCGTTTTTATTCACAGAATTCAAAGCCAAACGATAGCGAAGGAAAGTATTGCATTTGGAAAGTGTCTGTCTTTACTGACGGCTGACCAGACATCTCGATTTATTCATCCATTTATAATCCCTCCGAGTCTTAATACACTGCTTTTTTTAATTTTTTTTTTTTTTTTTAATTAAAACCTGGTATGAAGCGTGTTTAACAGATGAGCAGTGTGTGCAGAACAGGCCTCTGCAAACACACTTATCTCGTTTCTATTATTAACTCTGATTGATGTCATGAATTGCGCCTCTACACGCTGAATGGAGCAGGGAACCGCAGACACAAATTAAAAAAGAAAATCAGAAACAGCCTTCAGGTAGCTGCAGGTGTTCCCAGCAGCACTAGGGTTTTTACTGGCGCCCACAAGGCAGCTGATTCGGCTGCTTTCAATACCGACACAAACCCCCCCTTTCACGTTCTCTGAACCCAGTCAATGCAACACAGGTCTCTCTCTCTCTCTCTCTCTCTCAAATTCAAATTCAAATTCAAATTCAAAAAATGCTTTATTGGCATGACAAAATGGAATTGAGTTTTGCCAAAGCAATTCAACAATGAACATTATCACATAACAACCCAGACAATACAATACAACAACAACCCTCCCATTTCCCTCCCTCCCTCTCTGTATTTACAGTGTACATGGGTGCACATGAGTGTCTGGTCCCTGTGCTCCAGGGTGTCTACACCAGGGACTGTCTGTCTGTCTCTCTGTCTCTCTGGCTGTGGCAGGCAGCTACATACTGGGCAGCTAGCTCTGCTGTCTGCTGCTCTCCTAACAGAACTGGTAGTTTGTCTAAGTCAGAGAGCAGTTGGAATGTTGTGGCCTGATTGGCCAGTTTGGGAAGTACGTGTCCCTGATTTCCTTATACTGGGGACAGTGTAACAGGAAGTGCATTTCTGTCTCTACCTCTCCCAGATCACAGTGACAGCACAGCCTTTTTCTTTGGCAATCCAGGTTTTTTGTGCCGGCCAGTTTCGATGGCCAGGCTGTGGTCACTGAGTCTGTACTTGGTCAGGATCTGTCTATGTTTTGTGTTTTGACCCTGATCAGATATTCTGCCAGGGTAAATTCTTTTTAGGGCCAGATAGCATTGTAATTTATTGTGTGATTCAATTTCGTTATTCCAATGTACTTTATAATTGTTTTCCAGATTTAGATTAATTTGTTTCATTTTTGTGCAGGGAGTTTTTGTTGGTGGTGTTCTGAAGCTCGCTGGTGTTAATTTGGCTCAATTGACTGAGCTTCAGTACCATTCTACTGAGGGGATTCTCTTGTGGGGGCTGTGTGCAGCTCCGCAGTGCAGTGTGGTGGTAGGACTGCGGATCAGCCTCTCTCTCTCCAGCCCTGACGGCGCCGCGCTGATGGCAGCAGTGTTTCTGGCTGCTTTGACAGTAGAGTTGTCTTCTGTCAGTCTAATCTATAGTGGCCCAGAAGAGCAGAGGTAGACTGGAGCCGGGCGCTTACACCAGGGAGCGGCTGCAGCTTCGCCTCCGTGTAGATTTGCTAACTCTCTCTGCACTCACTGTGTTCTGTTGCAAATCTCGTGGCCTCGTTGCTAAGCAGATAAAAAGCTCGATCTAGTCCACCCACACACAGACACACACACCCTGTTTAAATTAGGGTTAAACACCCTGCCCCGCCCCCAGCGCTGCACGTCCTAGACCCCGCGCACGCTCACAGAGTGCGGCGGCTGTTTCACGCACGCGTGGGGTAGAATGTAAATGATTCCTGCACCGCACTGTTCCGTGTCCTTTGCTTCACGCGGTGTTATTGCAACGCCCTAGACAAAGAGAAACCGACTAGCAACTACCATCTGAAGACTTTGCAACGTTTTCTTTATTGAAAACGACAAACACCTGCAGACACGCACTGTGCTGTGTAACCGGGCTGTCCCTCGGATGTCTGATTCATTTTCTATGTGAAAGCCATTCCTCGACACGTGTTCTGTAAGAGATTCTCCCTGCTGCAGAGGTTCAGATCGTGATCCTCTGCTGCAGGAGCTCTGATCGTGGTAGGAGCTCTGCTGTCAGGAGCTCTGATCCTGGTAGGAGCTCTGCTGTCAGGAGCTCTGATCCTGGTAGGAGCTCTGCTGTCAGGAGCTCTGATCCTGGTAGGAGCTCTGCTGTCAGGAGCTCTGATCGTGGTAGGAGCTCTGCTGTCAGGAGCTCTGATCCTGGTAGGAGCTCTGCTGTCAGGAGCTCTGATCCTGGTAGGAGCTCTGCTGTCAGGAGCTCTGATCCTGGTAGGAGCTCTGCTGTCAGGAGCTCTGATCCTGGTAGGAGCTCTGCTGTCAGGAGCTCTGATCCTGGTAGGAGCTCTGCTGTCAGGAGCTCTGATCCTGGTAGGAGCTCTGCTGTCAGGAGCTCTGATCCTGGTAGGAGCTCTGCTGTCAGGAGCTCTGATCGTGGTAGGAGCTCTGCTGTCAGGAGCTCTGATCCTGGTAGGAGCTCTGCTGTCAGGAGCTCTGATCCTGGTAGGAGCTCTGCTGTCAGGAGCTCTGATCCTGGTAGGAGCTCTGCTGTCAGGAGCTCTGATCGTGGTAGGAGCTCTGCTGTCAGGAGCTCTGATCGTGGTAGGAGCTCTGCTGTCAGGAGCTCTGATCCTGGTAGGAGCTCTGCTGTCAGGAGCTCTGATCCTGGTAGGAGCTCTGCTGTCAGGAGCTCTGATCCTGGTAGGAGCTCTGCTGTCAGGAGCTCTGATCCTGGTAGGAGCTCTGCTGTCAGGAGCTCTGATCCTGGTAGGAGCTCTGCTGTCAGGAGCTCTGATCCTGGTAGGAGCTCTGCTGTCAGGAGCTCTGATCCTGGTAGGAGCTCTGCTGTCAGGAGCTCTGATCCTGGTAGGAGCTCTGCTGTCAGGAGCTCTGATCCTGGTAGGAGCTCTGCTGTCAGGAGCTCTGATCCTGGTAGGAGCTCTGCTGTCAGGAGCTCTGATCCTGGTAGGAGCTCTGCTGTCAGGAGCTCTGATCCTGGTAGGAGCTCTGCTGTCAGGAGCTCTGATCCTGGTAGGAGCTCTGCTGTCAGGAGCTCTGATCCTGGTAGGAGCTCTGCTGTCAGGAGCTCTGATCCTGGTAGGAGCTCTGCTGTCAGGAGCTCTGATCCTGGTAGGAGCTCTGCTGTCAGGAGCTCTGATCCTGGTAGGAGCTCTGCTGTCAGGAGCTCTGATCCTGGTAGGAGCTCTGCTGTCAGGAGCTCTGATCCTGGTAGGAGCTCTGCTGTCAGGAGCTCTGATCGTGGTAGGTGTCATGACAGCACGTGTTAACAACACCACCAAGACAAGGGAGCACCTTGAGGTCCCTCCAGCACTGACAGGGATAAGACGCACACACACAAGGAGCCAAGGCTATTTGTGTTCTTTTAGGTCAATGCTAATAGCATTATCACAGATAGAGGGCTTTACACAGGTTTTATAATCCCTGCAATCCCACAGGTCAGGTAGTGGCTGTTCAGAGACACTGCAGCTTGTGCCTGATACCACACTCATAGAGTTATCCATGGTACACAAGCAGGGATGGAAATAAGACTCCCATTGCACAGCGGTTTGATCCATTCCTGGTTTCACTATGAGGTTAATAAGACACACCTGAGCTTGCTACCTACACCCTGTGAACCTGCTCTGCAATTGGATAGATAGATGTGGACAGAAAATGTACCAACTCATGAGAGTGTTGCAGCCCGGGACAAAACATCAATAAAATGATCACTGCTTTTCCTTCTCGGTGTTTGTAGTTTTATTGAATTGCATCTTGGTTAATAATTGCCTTTTCAATAAAACATTCTTTTAAAAAGCTACAATAGCAATATTAAAGGGCTCCGGAGCCTGTGTTCCTGTCCAGAGGGAGATGTTCAGGGTGTGTTTGGTACATTCTGCACAGAGACACGCTCGCGCCTGCAGTGCTAAGAGCCCCCCCTCCCCTCCTCTCCTTTAACACAGACTCCAGTGCTTCTCTTCAGCTCGTACCCTGCCTCCCCTCTGAGCCAGTCCCAGCGCAGCCTCCCTCAGGCTGGGTTTCATTCATTCAGCACACTGAAGAAGCACCACACAGATTTACCTGAGTGTCAGGCTCTGCTTATTTCATGACAGAGCTTGCATTTCAAAAAACATGTTGGGTTATGTACATATCTATACATACATACATACATACATACATACATACATTCATACATACATATGTATATTCTGAAGTACAGTGTCTGTAAACTTTAAGGCAAAATTCTGTTTATAAACACAATTAAAACTTTCAGCAAGTCTATATAAAAAAAAAAATTACAATCTGAAAGAATCTGTAATGCAACTCGTGAGGTGCTGTCCTTCTGAACCCTGACCTCCAGCCATCCCACAATCCCCCTGGCTCCCAGCCGCTCACATGCTGGGCGCGATCCAGTTCAGGAACTTGACGGCGACTTCGAATCCCAAGAAACACGCCTGGGGGTGAAGGGGCACGAGACCGAGTCAGACAGGCAGAGAGACAGACAGGCAGAGAGACAGTGTGCAGTGTGCAGGGTATAGTGTGGAGGGTGCAGTGTGCAGGGTAGTGTGGAGGGTACAGTGTGCAGGGTCCAGTGTGCAGTGTGGAGAGTAGTGTGGAGGGTACAGTGTGCAGTGTGCAGTGTGGAGGGTAGTGTGGAGGGTGCAGTGTGCAGGTTGCAGTGTGGAGGGTACAGTGTGCAGGGTGCAGGGTGCAGGGGGCAGGGTGCATACTCACAGCGTTGGCAGGGAATGCTCTCAGCATGACTGCAGTGAAGCCCTTGTACAAGGAGCCGATCCCCTCTTCCCGAATCAGCTCACGGAGCACATCCCGGAACCCGTTGGGATACTTCCCTCGGGAGCTGGGGAGAGGAGGGGAGCGGATCAGCATAGCCCAGGGAGAGAGGAGGGGAGCGGATCAGCACAGTCCGGAGGTCAGCACAGTCCAGGAGAGAGGAGGAGCGGATCAGCACAGTCCAGGGAGAGAGGAGGGAGCGGATCAGCACAGTCCAGGGAGAGAGGAGGGAGAGGATCAGCACAGTCCAGGGAGAGAGGAGGGAGCGGATCAGCACAGTCCAGGGAGAGAGGAGGGGAGCGGATCAGCACAGTCCAGGGAGAGAGGAGGGAGAGGATCAGCACAGTCCAGGGAGAGAGGAGGGAGAGGATCAGCACAGTCCAGGGAGAGAGGAGGGAGCGGATCAGCACAGTCCAGGGAGAGAGGAGGGGAGAGGATCAGCACAGTCCAGGGAGAGAGGAGGGGAGAGGATCAGCACAGTCCAGGGAGAGAGGAGGGGGAGGATCAGCACAGTCCAGGGAGAGAGGAGGGAGAGGATCAGCACAGTCCAGGGAGAGAGGAGGGGAGAGGATCAGCACAGTCCAGGGAGAGAGGAGGGGAGCGGATCAGCACAGTCCAGGGAGAGAGGAGGGGAGCGGATCAGCACAGTCCAGGGAGAGAGGAGGGGAGAGGATCAGCACAGTCCAGGGAGAGAGGAGGGGAGCGGATCAGCACAGTCCAGGGAGAGAGGAGGGGAGAGGATCAGCACAGTCCAGGGAGAGAGGAGGGAGAGGATCAGCACAGTCCAGGGAGAGAGGAGGGGAGAGGATCAGCACAGTCCAGGGAGAGAGGAGGGGAGCGGATCAGCACAGTCCAGGGAGAGAGGAGGGGAGAGGATCAGCACAGTCCAGGGAGAGAGGAGGGGAGAGGATCAGCACAGTCCAGGGAGAGAGGAGGGGAGAGGATCAGCACAGTCCAGGGAGAGAGGAGGGGAGCGGATCAGCACAGTCCAGGGAGAGAGGAGGGGAGCGGATCAGCACAGTCCAGGGAGAGAGGAGGGGGAGCGGATCAGCACAGTCCAGGGAGAGAGGAGGGGAGCGGATCAGCACAGTCCAGGGAGAGAGGAGGGGAGCGGATCAGCACAGTCCAGGGAGAGAGGAGGGGAGCGGATCAGCACAGTCCAGGGAGAGAGGAGGGGAGCGGATCAGCACAGTCCAGGGAGAGAGGAGGGGAGCGGATCAGCACAGTCCAGGGAGAGAGGAGGGGAGCGGATCAGCACAGTCCAGGGAGAGAGGAGGGGAGCGGATCAGCACAGTCCAGGGAGAGAGGAGGGGAGCGGATCAGCACAGTCCAGGGAGAGAGGAGGGGAGCGGATCAGCACAGTCCAGGGAGAGAGGAGGGGAGCGGATCAGCACAGTCCAGGGAGAGAGGAGGGGAGCGGATCAGCACAGTCCAGGGAGAGAGGAGGGGAGAGGATCAGCACAGTCCAGGGAGAGAGGAGGGGAGCGGATCAGCACAGTCCAGGGTTGAATTGTTCACAGAAGCACATCCAGTAAGGGTAGGTTAATGGTTCCACTTGGGTGTATCTGATGCCCTTCATTCTGAGAGCTCCTATGCAAATGAATGTTGCAGTACCCTGCCCTCCCTGCTGGGGCGCTCTCTCACCTGTCTGGAACCTGCTCTTCAGCACGTCAGGAGGGATGGCCACTGCCCAGTTGAAGATGCCAGCCATGCCACCAGCAAACAGCACACTGGGAACACTGAGGTCACTGGGGCTGAGATACAGAGACTGGGGTCATGAACCGAAGCTGCACGCAGGCACACAGACAGGCAGACAGACACGCAGGCAAACACACAGACACACAGACAGACAGGCAGGCAGACAGACTCACAGACAGACAGGCAGGCAGACAGACTCACAGACAGACAGGCAGGCAGACAGACACACACACAGACAGACACACAGACAGACAGACAGACACACAGACAGACAGGCAGGCAGACAGACAGACACACAGACAGACACACACACAGACAGACACACAGACACACAGACACACACACACAAGCTGGTGTCCGTGACACAGCGCTCTCTCAGTCACAGATGGACACACGGGGTACGGGACGCTGACCTCTTGCCCTCGGGGGTGAGGATGTCCTTGAGCCACGTGTACGTCATGAAGTACATTCCACTGGCCGGCACGTCTGAGAGAGAGAGAGAGAGAGAGGAGAGGGGGGAGAGGACAGGAGAGAGAGGAGAGGTGAGAGGGGAGAGGAAAGTCAGTGTTTCAGACAGCATTTGTTTCTGTCATGAGAGTGTAAATGGGGGTGTGCATGGGTGTGTAGGTGTGTGTGGGTGTGGGGTGGGTGTGTGTGTGTGGGTGTGGGTGTGGGTGTGGAGGGGGTGGGGGTGGGTGTGGGGTGGGTGTGGAGTGTGTGTGGAGGGTGTGGGGTGTGTGGGTGTGGGGTGATTACCTCTCATGAGGGTGAGCACTGTGCCCTTGTAGATCCCTCTCACTCCAGACTCTCTGTAGAGCTGCTTCCACACAGTCCATGGGGCGGTGTACTTCACCTCCCCCGACGCAGCCTGGATCTGAGACAGGCAGGGAGAGGATTACACAGAACTGAGCTGAACACTCACACTGAGACACTGAGACACGCACACACACACACACCCACACACCCTGGATCTGAGACAGGCAGGGAGAGGATTACACAGAACTGAGCCGAACACTCACTCTGAGACACGCACACACACACACACCCACACACCCTGGATCTGAGACAGGCAGGGAGAGGATTACACAGAACTGAGCTGAACACTCACTCTGAGACACGCACGCACGCACGCACGCACGCAGCGCTATAATCACTCTCTCTCTCTCTCTCTCACACACACACAGTCCTCAATTGAAAGCATCAGGAGATGGAGTTTGATGTTCCTCCCCTCTACCTGCAAGAGGCACTTGATTCGCTCGCCCGGCGCCATGATGACAGTCGTGAAAACACCCGACAGCATCCCCGCCACAAACAACTGGGGGTACCTGAGAGACACAGAGAGAGAGAGAGAGAGAAAACCAAATTATAAAACACCCGACAGCATCCCCGCCACAAACAACTGGGGTACCTGAGAGACACAGAGAGAGAGAGAGAAAACCAAATTATAAAACACCCGACAGCATCCCCGCCACAAACAACTGGGGTACCTGAGAGACACAGAGAGAGAGAGAGAGAAACCAAATTATAAAACACCCGACAGCATCCCCGCCACAAACAACTGGGGGTACCTGAGAGACACAGAGAGAGAGAGAGAGAAACCAAATTATAAAACACCCGACAGCATCCCCGCCACAAACAACTGGGGTACCTGAGAGACACAGAGAGAGAGAGAGAGAAACCAAATTATAAAACACCCGACAGCATCCCCGCCACAAACAACTGGGGTACCTGAGAGACACAGAGAGAGAGAGAGAGAAACCAAATTATAAAACACCCGACAGCATCCCCCCACGAACAACTGGGGTACCTGAGAGACACAGAGAGAGAGAGAGAGAAAACCAAATTATAAAACACCCGACAGCATCCCCGCCACAAACAACTGGGGGTACCTGAGAGACACAGAGAGATAGATAGAGATAGAGAGGTCACAGCTGGGAACACACCTGCTATAGACACTGCAGTATTGGGGTACTCACGACAGCACATCGTCGGGGCTTCTCTGTTGCAGCTTCTTGCCGAGTCCGAACCCAAGAAACACACAGCGAACATTGGGGTGACCCCGATGATGGGGCCACCATCCCCCTGTACAGACCACTCACACCCTGGGAGAGAGCAGAGAGAGGGGTGAGAGACAGACACGAGTGCCGAGGGCCTGGAAACGGGTGAGCTAGCCATGATGCTGAACCACAAGACCCGACTTGACAAAGCTTTGAGATCAACCAGCTACCTGGAAGACCTCGTGCTATTCCCCTGCTCTCTCCCTCTGCTCCTCACCTCCTTGATCAAGGTCTTCTTGAAGCAGTCGAAGGTCCCAGAGTACAAGAGTGGCTGTCCGGGCTGGCTTGGGCTGCGCCTGCAAGCGCACCTGGGGAGAGAGGGGCAGGGGCACAGGGACGGGAATAAGACTCTTATTGCACAGCAGTGTCACCCATTCCAGGGTTTACTGCCAGCTTCATCAGCCACAGTGTGCAGGTAGCAAGCTCAGGTGTGTCTTATTAAACTCACAGTGAAACCAGGAATGGATCAAACCGCTGTGCAAAGAAGGTGTTACTTCCATCCCGGTAAGAATCAAGAGGAGAGGGGCTGTGCTGAGCTGAGCTGAGCTGTGCTGAGCTGAGCTGAGCTGAGCTATGCTGTTCTAGGCTGTGCTGTGCTGGGATATGCTATGCTGTGCTGAGCTGTGCTGAGCTGAGCTGAGCTATGCTGTGCTGAGCTATGCTGTTCTAGGCTGTGTTGTGCTGGGATATGCTATGCTGGGCTGAGCTGTGCTGAGCTATGCTGTTCTAGGCTGGGCTGAGCTGTGCTGTGCTGAGTTGAGCTAGGCTGGGCTGAGCTATGCTGTTCTATGCTGTGCTGTGCTCAGCTCAGCTCACTACAGGGACCCCTGTATTATTACATGACCAGGGTCTCATGTTTTGTTCGTTCATGGTCCTGACCTTGCTAAAGCTACAGCTCTTGAAATGCATTTGATAGCGCTGGACCAACCCCCCCCCTGAAAACTGCTCCTGTTATTCTGCACTGACACGTGACTCTGTGGAATGTAACTGGGTGAAAGGTCCTCAGAAAAAAAGCAGATCATATATTTAGCAGAGAAAACAACCTGACACATAACAGAAGCTGTGTGTATTGTTATAGTGCCGTATTGAACTTCCTCAGTTATGAGTTATTTACTAGTTAAATACATGTATAGCGTATATACATCAATGCTATAAATGTGACAGCGCTAACTTAACTAAACCACGACCCTAAACCTGCCACTTATAAACGGTGTGCATATATACACACACACACACACACACACACACACACACACACACACACACACACACACACACACACACACACATATATATACACACACACACACACACACACACACACACACACATATATATACACACACACACACACACACACACACACACACACATATATATATATACACACACACACACACACACACACACACACACACACACACACACACACACACACACACACACACACACATATATATATATACACACACACACACACACACACACACACACACACATATATATATATACACACACACACACACACACACACACACACACACTCCAGTGATAATGAACTCTTTACAGATGAAGTCAGAGTACAGGTCAGCTTATTCACGGCTCGGCTGCACAGCAGACATGAAGACTACAGCTTAATGACGTTGATATATTTTTCAATTTCTAATTGTTCCTGTTTTTCCTTCGGCTTACCTTGATCGTGTCGAGGGGGTGTCCGGTGAACACCAGGCACACTCCCCCGAACCCGCCCGCGAAGAAATTCTTCAACGGGCTGATCTGCTGTTGCTTCGACATCTTTAACAGAGTTTAACAAACGATATTAATACAATGGACGAAACGACATGTATTTCCAGGGGAGGCGAGTGAAAGTCGAGTCCCTGAGCGAGTCAGTGTCACCTCCGAAAATGTGCACAGCAGCTTGCTCGGGACGACCGACCTTTACCCCAGATGGCCGGTCGGACAAATTAAAGTGTGACACACACAAACAGCGACCGGGCTGGAAACCGGAAATACCGGGGGGACACTTTTGAGGTGAACACACAACAATAATAATTTTGAAAATGGAGCCAATGTCAGACTGCGAGCTTGGTTGTTGTTTTTTTTGCAGTCCTTCATTTCTCCTGTCAAAATAATGTCACTGATAGAAGTAATGTTTAGTTGATGTCAGTAATTTGATATTAACAATTGAATTGTTGATGTCCTGAATGTAATGTTTCATTTGATGTAAGACATGGCTGATTGAATGCATGTTAAGCGTCTCTCGTTGTGATGTGTTGTTATTTCAGCCTTCATCGGGACGATGCTCTTCTGTCTCAATGAATGCTCTCCTCTTCACTCGCACTGTCGGGGTTGTAGTGTTATAACGCTGTATTGCGCAGGCGCGGCACACTGTTACAAAGTAAACCAACACATTTTTTAGACCATCGTCAGTTTGCAGTGCAGTATTTCAAGCGATTTCATTCATTTCAGATGTCTGTATTGTGGCGGGGTTTATGGAGACTCTCTGCTGTTTCTCTGTCCCGCGTCTTTAATGCGTGTTCTATGAAGAGCAGTGCATTGAATTTCCACTCTAATGTTTAATCAGAACTTTATAAAACAGAGCTGGGTGTATGCACTGTTAAAGTATACAACGCAAGGTTATTTCTGTGCCGGAATACACATTGGTGCTGTACACACGCGTGTCATTCATATCAATACTGTAGTCTTTTATTGGAGTGTTTCCTAATATGCAGCGATGGAAATAAGACTCCTGCTGCACAGCAGTTTCACCCATTCCAGGTTTTACTGCGAGCTTCATTAGCCCCAGTGTGCAGATAACACGCTCAGGTGTGTCTTATTAAACTCACAGTAAAACCAGGAGTGGATCAAGCTGCTGTGCACCAGGATGTGGGTTATCTGGGTGATTACCAGCATCCTAAATATCTTTAGGACATGAATCCCCTTTAATTCTGTGGGCTTGCCTGTGTCTGATGCAGTCGTTCCTCTTCATCATGTGTTAATGACAGTAGTCAGGGATTGTCCTGTGGATCTGTACAGTGGGTCAGTAATCACAGAGTCCCCTGTTCCTCCCTCTCCCCTTCTCTCCCCTGCTCCACCTCCCTCCCTGCCCTGCCCTGTCCTGCTCCACCTCCCTCCCTCCCCTGCCCTGCCCTGTCCTGCTCCACCTCCCTCCCTCCCCTGCCCTGCCCTGTCCTGCTCCACCTCCCTCCCACCTCCGTCCCTCCTGCCCTCCTCCCTCCCCTGCTCCACCTCCCTCCCTCCTCTGCCCTGTCCTGCTCCACCTCCCTCCCTGCTCCACCTCCCTCCCCTCTGCCCTTCCTGCACCTCCCTCCCTCCCCTGCCCTGTCCTGCTCCACCTCCCTCCCTCCCCTGCTCCACCTCCCTCCCTCCTCTGCCCTGTCCTGCTCCACCTCTCCTCCCTGCTCCACCTCCGTCCCTCTGCCCTCCCTCCCTGCTCCACCTCCCCTCCCCTGCCCTGCCCTGTCCTGCTCCACCTCCCTCCCTCCTCCCTGCCCTGTCCTGCTCCACCTCCTCCTCCCTGTCCTGCTCCGCCTCCTCCCTCCCTCCTGTCCTGCTCCACCTCCTCCCCTCCTCTGCCTGTCCTGCTCCACCTCCTCCACCTCCCTCCCTCTGCCCTGTCCTCCTCCCCTCCCTCCCTCCTGCCCTGTCCTGCTCCACCTCCCTCCCTCCCCTGCCCTGTCCTGCTCCACCTCCCTCCCTCCTGCTCCACCTCCCCTCCCTCCTGCTCCACCTGCTCCACCTCCCTCCCTGCTCCACCTCGCTCCACCTCCCCTCCCCTGCTCCACCTCCCCCCGCCTCCCCTGTGCACTCAGTCTCTCCTCTCACAGGATTAGGGACTTGCTGACTGGGAGAAAGCTGGGATTCCAGATTTCCAGATTACCTGCCGAGAGAGAGAGAGCTGCTGTGAGCACACAGGACACAGGGCTCAGGGATCACAGTTAGAAAAGGGGAGCACAGCGCAGGGGAGAGACGAGAGAGAGAGAGAGAGCTGCTGTGAGCACACAGGACACAGGGCTCAGGGATCACAGTTAGAAAAGGGGAGCACAGCGCAGGGGAGAGACGAGAGAGAGAGAGAGCTGCTGTGAGCACACAGGACACAGGGCTCAGGGATCACAGTTAGAAAAGGGGAGCACAGCGCAGGGGAGAGACGAGAGAGAGAGAGAGAGCTGCTGTGAGCACACAGGACACAGGGCTCAGGGATCACAGTTAGAAAAGGGGAGCACAGCGCAGGGGAGAGACGAGAGAGAGAGAGAGAGAGCTGCTGTGAGCACACAGGACACAGGGCTCAGGGATCACAGTTAGAAAAGGGGAGCACAGCGCAGGGGAGAGACGAGAAAGAGAGAGAGAGCTGCTGTGAGCACACAGGACACAGGGCTCAGGGATCACAGTTAGAAAAGGGGAGCACAGCGCAAGGGAGAGGCGAGAGAGAGAGAGAGAACTGCCAAGGGAACTGAACCAGGAGTGAAACCAAATCGAGAGTGAACAGGGAGTGAAACTGAGAGTGAACAGGGAGTGAAACCAAATCGAGAGTGAACAGGGAGTGAAACCGAATCGAGAGTGAACTGGGAGTGAGCAGCGATGGAGCAGGAGTATGATGTCATTGTTCTTGGGACGGGACTCAAGGTGAGACAGATTATGTAAAAGCACAGCAGTGTAATATTGCAGAGATAGCAAGAGAAAGCATAGAGAGGTATGGGAAAGCATAGAGAGATCTGGGAAAGCATAGGGAAGCATTGTAAAGCACAGAGAGGTCTGGTAAAGCACAGGGAAGCATTGTAAAGCACAGAGAGGTCTGGTAAAGCATAGGGAAGCATTGTAAAGCACAGAGAGGTCTGGTACAGCACAGGGAAGCATTGTAAAAGCACAGAGAGGTCTGGTAAAGCATAGGGAAGCACTGTAAAGCACAGAGAGGTGTGGTAAAGCATAGGGAGGCATTGTAAAGCACAGAGAGTTCTGGTAAAGCATAGGCAAGCATTGTAAAGCACAGAGAGGTCTGGTAAAGCATAGGGAAGCATTGTAAAGCACAGAGAGGTCTGGTAAAGCACAGGGAAGCATTGTAAAACACAGAGAGGTCTGGTAAAGCATAGGGAAGCATTGTAAAGCACAGAGAGGTCTGGTAAAGCATAGGGAAGCATTGTAAAGCACAGAGAGGTCTGGTAAAGCATAGGGAAGCATTGTAAAGCACAGAGAGGTCTGGTAAAGCATAGGGAAGCATTGTAAAGCACAGAGAGGTCTGGTAAAGCATATTCATAAACATGAAAATCCAGGGTAAACTCTGGGAAATGAAGAGGATAACAATGGGAAAAGTAAGGGGGGGAAGCTGCAAAAATATCAAAAATATCAAAGAGTCCCAGCGGGAATATCTTCACTTGTAGAGATTCAGAGCTCTGTGTTTACTGTGCAGTGTTTTGTTGTTGGTTGCGTGCAGTCAAAGTGTTTCATTCTTCCTCTATGAAAATGTTCAACTTGCTTCAAAGCCAGCTTGACAGCTTGATAACCTGTCAGATGAAACATGTCTAATAAAAGAGAATGAGAATGCAAACCACATCATACAGCACTGAGCAGCTCATCACAATGAGAATGAGAATGAGAATGCAAACCACATCATACAGCACTGAGCAGCTCATCACAATGAGAATGAGAATGAGAATGAGAATGAGAATGAGAATGAGAATGAGAATGAGAATGAGAATGAGAATGCAAACCACATCATACAGCACTGAGCAGCTCATCAGAATGAGAATGAGAATGAGAATGAGAATGAGAATGAGAATGCAAACCACATCATACAGCACTGAGCAGCTCATCAGAATGAGAATGAGAATGAGAATGAGAATGAGAATGAGAATGAGAATGAGAATGAGAATGAGAATGCAAACCACATCATACAGCACTGAGCAGCTCATCAGAATGAGAATGAGAATGAGAATGAGAATGAGAATGAGAATGAGAATGAGAATGAGAATGAGAATGAGAATGCAAACCACATCATACAGCACTGAGCAGCTCATCAGAATGAGAATGAGAATGAGAATGAGAATGAGAATGAGAATGAGAATGAGAATGAGAATGAGAATGAGAATCAAACCAGCATCATACAGACTGAGCAGCATCATGAGAATGAGAATGAGAATGAGAATGAGAATGAGAATGAGAATGAGAATGAGAATGAGAATGAGAATGAGAATGCAAACCACATCATACAGCACTGAGCAGCTCATCAGAATGAGAATGAGAATGAGAATGAGAATGAGAATGAGAATGAGAATGCAAACCACATCATACAGCACTGAGCAGCTCATCAGAATGAGAATGAGAATGAGAATGAGAATGAGAATGAGAATGAGAATGAGAATGAGAATGAGAATGAGAATGAGAATGAGAATGAGAATGAGAATGAGAATGAGAATGCAAACCACATCATACAGCACTGAGCAGCTCATCAGAATGAGAATGAGAATGAGAATGAGAATGAGAATGAGAATGAGAATGAGAATGAGAATGAGAATGAGAATGAGAATGAGAATGCAAACCACATCATACAGCACTGAGCAGCTCATCAGAATGAGAATGAGAATGAGAATGAGAATGAGAATGAGAATGAGAATGAGAATGAGAATGCAAACCACATCATACAGCACTGAGCAGCTCATCAGAATGAGAATGAGAATGAGAATGAGAATGAGAATGAGAATGAGAATGCAAACCACATCATACAGCACTGAGCAGCTCATCAGAATGAGAATGAGAATGAGAATGAGAATGAGAATGAGAATGAGAATGAGAATGAGAATGCAAACCACATCATACAGCACTGAGCAGCTCATCAGAATGAGAATGAGAATGAGAATGAGAATGAGAATGAGAATGAGAATGAGAATGAGAATGAGCATCAGAATGAGAATGAGAATGAGAATGAGAATGAGAATGAGAATGAGAATGAGAATGAGATTGAGAATGAGAATGAGAATGAGAATGAGAATGCAAACCACATCATACCGCACTGAGCAGCTCATCACAATGAGAATGAGAATGAGAATGAGAATGAGAATGAGAATGAGAATGAGAATGAGAATGCAAACCACATCATACAGCACTGAGCAGCTCATCAGAATGAGAATGAGAATGAGAATGAGAATGAGAATGAGAATGAGAATGAGAATGAGAATGAGAATGAGAATGAGAATGAGAATGAGAATGAGAATGAGAATGAGAATGAGAATGAGAATGAGAATGAGAATGAGAATGAGAATGCAAACCACATCATACAGCACTGAGCAGCTCATCAGAATGAGAATGAGAATGAGAATGAGAATTAGATTGAGATTGAGAATGAGAATGAGATTGAGAATGAGAATGAGAATGAGAATGAGAATGAGATTGAGAATGAGAATGAGAATGAGAATGAGAATGAGAATGAGAATGAGAATGAGAATGAGAATGAGAATGCAAACCACATCATACAGCACTGAGCAGCTCATCAGAATGAGAATGAGAATGAGAATGAGAATGAGAATGAGAGTGCAATGCAATGAATAATTCCAATGTGTCCCCCCAGGAGTGCATCCTGTCTGGCATCATGTCAGTGAGCGGGAAGAAGGTTCTGCACATCGACAAGAACTCTTACTATGGAGGAGAGAGCGCATCCATCACTCCACTGGAGGAGGTGAGGGAGAGGAGAGGAGAGGAGAGGAGAGGAGAGGAGAGAGCGCATCCATCACTCCACTGGAGGAGGTGAGGGAGAGGAGAGGAGAAGAGAGGAGAGGAGAGGAGAGGAGAGAGCGCATCCATCACTCCACTGGAGGAGGTGAGGGAGAGGAGAGGAGAAGAGAGGAGAGGAGAGGAGAGGAGAGAGCGCATCCATCACTCCACTGGAGGAGGTGAGGGAGAGGAGAGGAGAGGAGAGGAGAGGAGAGGAGAGGAGAGGAGAGGAGAGAGCGCATCCATCACTCCACTGGAGGAAGTGAGGGAGAGGAGAGGAGAGGAGAGGAGAGGAGAGGAGAGGAGAGAGAGCATCCATCACTCCACTGGAGGGGGTGAGGGAGAGGAGAGGAGAGGAGAGGAGAGGAGAGGAGAGGAGAGGAGAGGAGAGAGCGCATCCATCACTCCACTGGAGGGGGTGAGGGAGAGGAGAGGAGAGGAGAGGAGAGGAGAGGAGAGGAGAGGAGAGAGCGCATCCATCACTCCACTGGAGGAGGTGAGGGAGAGGAGAGGAGAGGAGAGGAGAGAGAGAGGAGGGGAGGGAGAGGAAAAGAGGGGAGGGGAGGGAGAGGAGAGGAGGAGGGAGGGAGAGGAGAGAGAGGAGGGAGGGAGAGGGGACAGATGGATCAGAGTGAACTTTTGCGGTGGTTTTATTTCCCCAGCTGTACAAGCACTTCAAGGTGACTGTCCCCCAAGACAGCGGACGGGCGGGACTGGAATGTCGACCTCATTCCCAAATTCCTCATGGCAAACGGTGAGAAGCACAGCCCCCCAAGCACCCCATACTGTGCAGCTCACCCCCTCACTCTACCACCCTATCTCACTCTCTCTCACCCCAATATTACTACATCTCACCCTGTCTCTCTCACCCATCTCACCCTGTCTCACCCCCTCACTCTACCACCCTATCTCCCTCTCCCTCCTCTGTCTCACTCTCTCTCACCCTGTCTCACTCTCTCCCCCTGTCTCACTCTCTCTCACCCCTCTCACCCTGTCTCACTCTCTCTCCCCTGTCTCTCTCACTCTGCGTACAGGGCAGCTTGTGAAGATGCTGCTGTTCACAGAGGTGACGTGCTATCTGGATTTCAAGGTTGTGGAGGGCAGCTTTGTGTACAAGGCTGGCAAGACCCACAGGGTGCCCTCGACGGAGGCCGAGGCGCTGGCTTCAGGTGGGAGAGACGGGGGGCGGCGTGTAAGAGGGGTCTGTACCCTGCCGGGGAGCAGATTTCTCAATGTCTCTGAAACTCAACCAGTATTACTTTGATTAAATATTCATGTATCACCTATTGTATACTGCATGTTTATACTGTGCAACACAAATGTATTGAAAGTGCAATGAATACAGTTCAGAGACACCCCCTTACTGCTATAGTCAGACATGGCTAATTGCTTACTCGACAGATAAATAACAGATTAATATGACTGAATGATTACTGATTAGTGATTGATTCTGTGTCAGAACTGATGGGGGAGCTACTGTCTGATTATTGGTCTCTCTCTCTCTCTCTCTCTCTCTCTCTCTCTCTCTCTCTCTCTCTCTCTCTCTCTCTCTCTCCCTCTCTCTCTCTCTCTCTCTCTCTCTCTCTGTGTTCCTCTTCTTGATTATTGATGATCGATTCCTCTCTCTCTCTCTCTCTCTCTCTCTCTCTCTCTCTCTCTCTCTCTCTCTCTCTCTCTCTGTGTTCCTCTTCTTGATTATTGATGATCGATTTCTCTCTCTCTCTCTCTCTCTCTCTCTCTCTCTCTCTCTCTCTCTCTCTCTCTCTGTGTTCCTCTTCTTGATTATTGATGATCGATTCCTCTCTCTCTCTCTCTCTCTCTCTCTCTCTCTCTGTGTTCCTCTTCTTGATTATTGATGATCGATTCCTCTCTCTCTCTCTCTCTCTCTCTCTCTCTCTCTCTCTCTCTCTCTCTGTGTTCCTCTTCTTGATTATTGATGATCGACTCTCTCTCTCTCTCTCTCTCTCTCTCTCTCTCTCTCTCTCTCTGTTCCTCTTCTTGATTATTGATGATCGATTCCTCTCTCTCTCGTGTCTCAGACCTGATGGGAATGTTTGATAAGCGTCGGTTCCGGAAGTTTCTCCAGTTCATCGTGAATTTCGAGGAGAGGGACCCGCGCACCCACCAGGAGCTCGACCCGCATCGCTCCAGCATGCGGGACGTCTTCTGCAAGTTCGATCTGGGGCAGGACGTGATCGACTTCACAGGGCACGCACTGGCACTGCACAGCAGCGATGAGTGAGTCACTCACACTGAGACACTGAGACACGAGACACACTGAGGCACACTGACACACTGAGACACGAGACACACTGAGACACACTGACACTCTGAGACACGAGACACACTGAGACACGAGACACGAGACACGAGACACACTGACACACACTGAGACACACGCAGTCAGACATTATCTTCTTCCCTCTCTCTCCTCTCTGTAGTTACCTGGAGCAGCCCTGCTTGGAGACGATCAATCGCATCAAGCTGTACAAAGAGTCTCTGTCTCGATACCAGAAGAGCCCCTACCTGTACCCCCTCTTCGGACTGGGGAGCTACCCCAGGGTTTGCCAGGTAACACTCCCCACTCCCTCGGTCCCCGCTGTGCAGACCCTATCTGGAGCCCCAAATCAATCCTGTTTGACATGATTATCAGAGCCCTCCAGGGATCTAGCTTCATTACACTGCTATGGGATCTATCTTACCTGCCTGTGCTTCACCACACTGCTATGGGATCTATCTTACCTGCCTGTGCTTCACCACACTGCTATGGGATCTATCTTACCTGCCTGTGCTTCACCACACTGCTATGGGATCTATCTTACCTGCCTGTGCTTCACCACACTGCTATGGGATCTATCTTACCTGCCTGTGCTTCACCACACTGCTATGGGATCTATCTTACCTGCCTGTGCTTCACCACACTGCTATGGGATCTATCTTACCTGCCTGTGCTTCACCACACTGCTATGGGATCTATCTTACCTGCCTGTGCTTCACCACACTGCTATGGGATCTCTACACACCATGGCTTCACTCATATCAGAGCTGCTGTTTCTCTGCCAGGCTGAGTGCGGTCTACGGAGGAACCTACATGCTGAACAAACCCGTGAACGAGATCCTGATGGAGAACGGCAGAGTGGTGGGAGTGAGGAGCGAGGGGGAGGTGAGGAGTCTGGAGGGTGAGGAGAGTCTGGAGGGGGGGGAGAGAGTCTGGAGGATGAGGAGAGAGTCTGGAGGGTGAGGAGAGAGTCTGGAGGGTGAGGAGAGAGTCTGGAGGATGAGGAGAGAGTCTGGAGGGTGAGGAGAGAGTCTGGAGGATGAGGAGAGAGTCTGGAGGATGAGGAGAGAGTCTGGAGGATGAGGAGAGAGTCTGGAGGATGAGGAGAGAGTCTGGAGGGTGAGGAGAGAGTCTGGAGGATGAGGAGAGAGTCTGGAGGATGAGGAGAGAGTCTGGAGGATGAGGAGAGAGTCTGGAGGATGAGGAGAGAGTCTGGAGGATGAGGAGAGAGTCTGGAGGATGAGGAGAGAGTCTGGAGGATGAGGAGAGAGTCTGGAGGAGAGGAGAGAGTCTGGAGGATGAGGAGAGAGTCTGGAGGGTGAGGAGAGAGTCTGGAGGATGAGGAGAGAGTCTGGAGGATGAGGAGAGAGTCTGGAGGGTGAGGAGAGAGTCTGGAGGGTGAGGAGAGAGTCTGGAGGATGAGGAGAGAGTCTGGAGGGTGAGGAGAGAGTCTGGAGGATGAGGAGAGAGTCTGGAGGATGAGGAGAGAGTCTGGAGGGTGAGGAGAGAGTCTGGAGGATGAGGAGGGAGTCTGGAGGGTGAGGAGGGAGTTTTCCCATGGTTATACCATGAGTTTACCAGAGTTTACCTTGGCTTGCCATGCTGTTTATATGTTTTACCAGACCTCTCTGTTCTTTACAATGCTTCCCTATGCTTTACCAGACCTCTCTGTGCTTTACAAAGTGTGTCTGTCGCCCCCCACAGGTGGCTCGCTGTAAACAGCTTGTGTGCGACCCCAGCTACGTGCCCAGCAGGGTCAAGAAGGCTGGCAAGGTCATCAGAGTCATCTGCATCCTCAACCACCCAATCAGAAACACCAACGACTGCAGCTCCTGTCAGATCATTATCCCTCAGTCCCAGCTCAACAGGAAGTCAGGTACGAACACAAGAACACAGGGACAGGAAGTCAGGTACGAACACGAGAACACAGGGACAGGAAGTCAGGGACAAACACGAGAACACAGGGACAGGAAGTCAGGGACAAACACGAGAACACAGGGACAGGAAGTCAGGGACAAACACGAGAACACAGGGACAGGAAGTCAGGCATAAGAACATTCAATTCATTACACTGTCTCCTCAGATATCTACGAGTGTCTGGTGTCTGTCTAACAGTGTCCTGTCTTTCCCATGGTCTCTGTCTGTCTCACGCTGTCCTGTGCCTCCTCAGATATCTACGTGTGTCTGGTGTCTCACGCTCACAACATCGCTGCGGAGGGGAAGTTCGTTGCCATGGTGAGCACCATGGTGGAGACCAGCAACCCAGAGAAAGAGGTCCAACCTGCCCTGGAGCTGCTGGAGCCCATAATGCAGAAGTGAGTGAGCCAGAGCCAGTGCTGTGGTCCATGGTTAGAGGGGTGACCCTGACCCTGACCCTGACCCTGACCCTGACCCTGAACCTGGCCCTGACCCTGACCCTGACCCACCCTGGAGCTGCTGGAGCCCAGAGTGCAGAAGTGAGTGAGCCAGAGCCAGTGCTGTGGTCCAGGGGTTAGAGGGGTGACCCTGACCCTGACCCTGACCCTGACCCTGACCCTGACCCTGAACCTGGCCCTGACCCTGACCCTGACCCTGACCCTGACCTGTCCTGGAGCTGCTGGAGCCCAGAGTGCAGAAGTGAGTGAGCCAGAGCCAGTGCTGTGGTCCAGGGTTAGACGGGTGACCCTGACCCTGACCCTGACCCTGACCCTGACCCTGACCTGTCCTGGAGCTGCTGGAGCCCAGAGTGCAGAAGTGAGTGAGCCAGAGCCAGTGCTGTGGTCCAGGGGTTAGAGGGGTGACCCTGACCCTGACCCTGACCCTGACCCTGACCCTGCCCAGCCCTGGAGCTGCTGGAGCACAGAGTGCAGAAGTGAGTGAGCCAGAGCCAGTGCTGTGGTCCAGGGTTAGAGGGGTGACCCTGACTCTGACCCTGACCCTGACCCTGACCTGTCCTGGAGCTGCTGGAGCACAGAGTGCAGAAGTGAGTGAGCCAGAGCCAGTGCTGTGGTCCAGGGGTTAGAGGGGTGACCCTGACCCTGACCCTGACCCTGACCCTGACCCTGACCCTGCCCAGCCCTGGAGCTGCTGGAGCACAGAGTGCAGAAGTGAGTGAGCCAGAGCCAGTGCTGTGGTCCAGGGTTAGAGGGGTGACCCTGACTCTGACCCTGACCCTGACCCTGACCTGTCCTGGAGCTGCTGGAGCCCAGAGTGCAGAAGTGAGTGAGCCAGAGCCAGTGCTGTGGTCCAGGGTTAGAGGGGTGAAGTCTGTCAGATGAACTCAATGGGGACAGTCAGTAGAAGCTGGGAGAGGCTCACGATCGCATGCTGTGTTTCCTGCAGGTTCGTCTCCGTCAGTAATCTGTACATACCCTCTGACAACGGGACCCGCAGCCAGGTAAATAATAACTAAGTCTTGTGTTGTTGTTGTGTTGTTGTTGCTGTGTTTAATTGATTTATATCGTCTAGACACTGCGTGACTGTTGAGTTGTGTTGTGTTGAGCTGTGTTGTGTCTCTGTGCTGTGCTGCCCTGAGCTGTGTCTCTGTGCTGTGCTGCCCTGAGCTGTGCTGTGCTGTGCTGTGCTGCCCTGTGCTGTGTCTCTGTGCTGTGCTGCCCTGAGCTGTGCTGTGTTGTGCTGTGCTGCCCTGTGCTGTGTCTCTGTGCTGTGCTGCCCTGTGTTGTGTCTCTGTGCTGTGCTGCCCTGAGCTGTGCTGTGCTGTGCTGTGCTGCCCTGTGCTGTGTCTCTGTGCTGTGCTGCCCTGAGCTGTGCTGTGTTGTGCTGTGCTGCCCTGTGCTGTGTCTCTGTGCTGTGCTGCCCTGTGCTGTGTCTCTGTGCTGTGCTGTGCTGTGCTGCCCTGTGCTGTGCTGCCCTGTGCTGTGTCTCTGTGCTGTGCTGTGCTGCCCTGTGCTGTGCTGTGCTGTGCTGCCCTGTGCTGTGTCTCTGTGCTGTGCTGTGCTGCCCTGTGCTGTGCTGTGCTGTGCTGCCCTGTGCTGTGTCTCTGTGCTGTGCTGTGCTGCCCTGTGCTGTGCTGTGCTGTGCTGCCCTGTGCTGTGTCTCTGTGCTGTGCTGCCCTGAGCTGTGCTGTGCTGTGCTGCCCTGTGCTGTGCTCTGTGCTGTGCTGCTGCCTGTGCTGTGCTGTGCTGTGCTGCCCTGTGCTGTGTCTCTGTGCTGTGCTGTGCTGCCCTGTGCTGTGCTGTGCTGTGCTGCCCTGTGCTGTGTCTCTGTGCTGTGCTGTGCTGCCCTGTGCTGTGCTGTGCTGTGCTGCCCTGTGCTGTGTCTCTGTGCTGTGCTGTGCTGCCCTGTGCTGTGCTGTGCTGTGCTGCCCTGTGCTGTGCTGTGCTGTGCTGCCCTGTGCTGTGCTGTGCTGTGCTGTGCTGTGCTGTGCTGTGCTGTGCTGTGCTGTGCTGCCCTGTGCTGTGCTGTGCTGTGCTGCCCTGTGCTGTGTCTCTGTGCTGTGCTGCCCTGAGCTGTGCTGTGCTGTGCTGCCCTGTGCTGTGTCTCTGTGCTGTGCTGTGCTGCCCTGTGCTGTGCTGTGCTGTGCTGCCCTGTGCTGTGTCTCTGTGCTGTGCTGTGTAATGGTCACTCCCGCTCCCTCCTCACTCAGATCTTCGTGTCCAAGTCGTTTGACGCCACGACACACTTCGAGACGGAGTGTGAGGACATCAAGGATCTGTACCACCGCATGACGGGGTCAGAGTTCAACTTCGACGCCATGAAGAGGCAGCACTGCGAGGTCTGCGAGGAGGAAGAGGGCTAGACCCCGTCACATGAGCTGCTGTGCCCCCTGGTGCTGTCGACAGTCTCTGCTAGTCCTGCCGGGCGCACGCCCTCCCTCCACTCGTTTAAATGAAACACTTAATAAAGAAATGTGGTCAAATAACATGGTTGTTTGTCTGTTTACTTGTATTTGTATTGTAGCAGTTTTGACATGTTATAAGTTGCTGCAGTAGTACTTAACAACACTTGGTAATAAAATTAGACACAGATATCAATGTTTTTTCAAAGACATGTTTGTCGAAATCTTCGCTACCCACCGTGATGTCGAGAATACAAGCTGAGCACCGCACTGCAGGCTGTGAGGGAGCGTTCACAATGAAGACCAATCAACCAAGAGCATTGACTCTGAGCACCGCACTGCAGGCTGTGAGGGAGCGTTCACAATGAAGACCAATCAACCAAGAGCATTGGCTCTGAGCACCGCACTGCAGGCTGTGAGGGAGCGTTCACAATGAAGAGGAATCAACCAAGAGCATTGGCTCTGAGCACCGCACTGCAGGCTGTGAGGGAGCGTTCACAATGAAGACCAATCAACCAAGAGCATTGACTCTGAGCACCGCACTGCAGGCTGTGAGGGAGCGTTCACAATGAAGACCAATCAACCAAGAGCATTGACTCTGAGCACCGCACTGCAGGCTGTGAGGGAGCGTTCACAATGAAGACCAATCAACCAAGAGCATTGGCTCTGAGCACCGCACTGCAGGCTGTGAGGGAGCGTTCACAATGAAGATGAATCAACCAAGAGCATTGGCTCTGAGCACCGCACTGCAGGCTCACTCATGAAGGACAGGAATGACAGAACGCACGGCTCTGAGCTCAGCAGTGCCAGCCTCATGAAGGACGGGAATGACAGAACGCACGGCTCTGAGCTCAGCAGTGCCAGTCTCATGAAGGACAGGAATGACAGAACGCACGGCTCTGAGCTCAGCAGTGCCAGTCTCATGAAGGACAGGAATGACAGAACGCACGGCTCTGAGCTCAGCAGTGCCAGTCTCGTGAAGGACAGGAATGACAGAACGCACGGCTCTGAGCTCAGCAGTGCCAGTCTCGTGAAGGACGGAATGACAGAACGACGGCTCTGAGCTCAGCAGTGCCAGTCTCGTGAAGGACGGAATGACAGAACGACGGCTCTGAGCTCAGCAGTGCCAGCCTCGTGAAGGACGGAATGACAGAACGCGACGGCTCTGAGCTCAGCAGTGCCAGCCTCGTGAAGGACGGGAATGACAGAACGCATCGGCTCTGAGCTCAGCAGTGCCAGCCTCGTGAAGGACGGAATGACAGAACGCACGGCTCTGAGCTCAGCAGTGCCAGCCTCGTGAAGGACGGAATGACAGAACGCGACGGCTCTGAGCTCAGCAGTGCCAGCCTCGTGAAGGACGGAATGACAGAACGACGGCTCTGAGCTCAGCAGTGCCAGCCTCGTGAAGGACGGAATGACAGAACGCGACGGCTCTGAGCTCAGCAGTGCCAGCCTCGTGAAGGACGGGAATGACAGAACGCACGGCTCTGAGCTCAGCAGTGCCAGCCTCGTGAAGGACGGAATGACAGAACGCGACGGCTCTGAGCTCAGCAGTGCCAGCCTCGTGAAGGACGGGAATGACAGAACGCACGGCTCTGAGCTCAGCAGTGCCAGCCTCGTGAAGGACGGGAATGACAGAACGCACGGCTCTGAGCTCAGCAGTGCCAGCCTCGTGAAGGACGGGAATGACAGAACGCACGGCTCTGAGCTCAGCAGTGCCAGCCTCATGAAGGACGGGAATGACAGAACGCACGGCTCTGAGCTCAGCAGTGCCAGCCTCGTGAAGGACGGGAATGACAGAACGCACGGCTCTGAGCTCAGCAGTGCCAGTCTCATGAAGGACGGGAATGACAGAACGCACGGCTCTGAGCTCAGCAGTGCCAGTCTCATGAAGGACGGGAATGACAGAACGCACGGCTCTGAGCTCAGCAGTGCCAGTCTCATGAAGGACGGGAATGACAGAACGCACGGCTCTGAGCTCAGCAGTGCCAGTCTCATGAAGGACGGGAATGACAGAACGCACGGCTCTGAGCTCAGCAGTGCCAGTCTCATGAAGGACAGGAATGACAGAACGCACGGCTCTGAGCTCAGCAGTGCCAGTCTCATGAAGGACAGGAATGACAGAACGCACGGCTCTGAGCTCAGCAGTGCCAGTCTCATGAAGGACAGGAATGACACAGAAACACTCTCTCAGGGAGGTGTTAGGAGGTGTAAATAATCAGCTGTTCTCTTGTTCAAGGACAGAGTCTATCAGGGATGAAAGGGATTAGAGCGCAGACCTTCTCCAGGTGTAAAGCGATTAGAATCTGGAGAGATTATCACAGCGCTAATCCGCTGGACGAAGCTTTTCTAAACCAGAGGTGACATTTTATCTTTCTAAATATCAATTAATATTGTCCACCGGGACACAGACCTGGACTCAATGACAACTGTAGTGCAATTCATCATTCATTCTAATGACAATGTGACTGTAACCTGCGCACGTGTAGCTGTAATTGTAATGAGCCCGTATAATTGATATAGAATTTATTTGTTGTTTGATCATTATTCATGTATTTTCAAGCACTTATAGCTGTCGTTATTACGGGTTTATTAAGAATAAACAAAGGAAACGTAACTCCGCCCACCACGGACTAGCCCCTCCTGTTCTCCTTGAAGCCCCTCCTCTCGGATATGACGCACCGGAGAAGTCTCCAGACTTCCTGTGTTCCTCTCTGCAGCGGATCGGCTGCCAGGACTTACCCGGAATCACAGCCAGCACACAGCGACCGGGGAACCGACAGCCAGCACACAGCGACCGGGGAACCGACAGCCAGCACACAGCGACCGGGGAACCGACAGCCAGCACACAGCGACCGGGGAACCGACAGCCAGCACACAGCGACCGGGGAACCGACAGCCAGCACACAGCGACCGGGGAACCGACAGCCAGCGTCGCTGCGAGAGGTAGGGAGGCGAGCGAAGGCCGGGAGAGGGGGGAGAGAGGCGATAAGGGAGGCGGCGGGCTCCGGGCGGCCTTGTTTACATGCCAGTCCTCAGGCTGGTAGTGAGCCAGCAGCCGGGCTGGGGGAGGTGCGGTGCTGGAGGTGGTGGGGGGCACAGCCTTGAGGTTTGGGCTCATGTTTTGAACGGCGCTTACATCTCACATCAAAGCGGTTCATACGAGGCAGCGTGTGCGCGATTTGGCTTTTTTTTCAGAGTGCTCGTCGTATTTCTATAAATAATGTTGTTATTGAGCCCTGTCATGTAGCAATGTAAGTAATATTCAAGTCTGCTAGTGAACGCGCTTTGTGTGCGGCAGACTGAGCTCTGAGCGGGCTGGGTAAACACGTCACAGGTAACAATACTGCGGTTATCATAATGCATCTAATGTTTGCTGTGTTACTGAGTGGCGCACGCAGTGAAAAAGACATTCGGTTTTGAGGGGGTGCAAGCAGCGAACAGGAAGCAGTAACTGTTGTGTGGTAGATGATATCAGTGTAATACACCGAGCCCTATGAACACAGCGGCGGGGAGCTCAGGGGTTCTGCTCCATTCTGTTAACGGGAATCCCAGGCAGTTATTTACCCACAAGGAAATGGAATGCGATCATAATCTAATCTTGTAATGTCAGCCCTTTCATTATTTCATTAATGTGACATCACTGGATTTCTAAAGTTTTGGCAATGGAATGCACAGTCTGTGAATGCAGACCAGTTCTGATTGGCTGAGAGGAGCTAGAATGTTTATAAACTGAGCAGACCACAGCGTTCTCTGCAAAACTGGAAAGACGACTCCTATTGCAAATCAGCTTTACTTATTCCAGGTTTCACTAGGAGCTCGTTCAGCACCAGCGTCTCAGCATTGCAAATCAGCTTCACTCATTCCAGGTTTCTACTCAGGAGCTCAAATCAGCTTTACTTATTCCAGGTTTCACTAGGAGCTCGTTCAGCACCAGCGTCTCAGCATTGCAAATCAGCTTCACTCATTCCAGGTTTCACTAGGAGCTCGTTCAGCACCAGCGTCTCAGCATTGCAAATCAACTTCACTCATTCCAGGTTTTACTAGGAGCTCGTTCAGCACCAGCGTCTCAGCATTGCAAATCAACTTCACTCATTCCAGGTTTTACTAGGAGCTCGTTCAGCACCAGCGTCTCAGCATTGCAAATCAGCTTCACTCATTCCAGGTTTCACTAGGAGCTCGTTCAGCACCAGCGTCTCAGCATTGCAAATCAGCTTCACTCATTCCAGGTTTCACTAGGAGCTCGTTCAGCACCAGCGTCTCAGCATTGCAAATCAGCTTCACTCATTCCAGGTTTCAGTAGGAGCTCGTTCAGCATTGCAAATCAGCTTCACTCATTCCAGGTTTCACTAGGAGCATCACATTGCTGTTCAATTGGAGTCTTATTTCCAGGCAGAAGCCTCAAGCTTTTCAAATCATTTTGTTATGTGGGACGGTGCAGCAGCCGCTGCACACTGCCAGCATGCATTACAGATAACTTGAAGAGCAGTCGAGGGAGGCACAGGGCGGGCACAGGCTAGTTTGTATTACTTTGTAACTTGGTATCTTGAATAATTGATCTAAAGAAATATGTAACTATCAATCCTATCCCCTCTCTGCCTCATATCTATCATTTCATTATGCATTAATAATAATGAAAACATACATTTTTATATAGCGCCATGCATTAGAGATGACCCTGGGGCACTTCACAAAAAAGCATTAGAAAGAATAAAACAACATCCTGATAGCACCCTGTCAAGAACAACATCCCCATAGCACCCTGTCAAAAACAACATCCCCATAGCACCCTGTCAAAAACAACATCCCCATAGCACCCTGTCAAAAACAACATCCTGATAGCACCCTGTCAAAAACAACATCCCCATAGCACCCGGTCAAAAACAACATCCCCATAGCACCCTGTCAAAAACAACATCCTGATAGCACCCTGTCAAAAACAACATCCCGATAGCACCCTGTCAAAAACAACATCCCCATAGCACCCTGTCAAAAACAACATCCCCATAGCACCCTGTCAAAAACAACATCCTGATAGCACCCTGTCAAAAACAACATCCCCATAGCACCCTGTCAAAAACAACATCCCCATAGCACCCTGTCAAAAACAACATCCCCATAGCACCCTGTCAAAAACAACATCCCCATAGCACCCTGTCAAAAACAACATCCTGATAGCACCCTGTCAAAAACAACATCCTGATAGCACCCTGTCAAAAACAACATCCCCATAGCACCCTGTCAAAAACAACATCCCCATAGCACCCTGTCAAAAACAACATCCCCATAGCACCCTGTCAAAAACAACATCCCCATAGCACCCTGTCAAAACAACATCCCCATAGCACCCTGTCAAAACAACATCCCCATAGCACCCTGTCAAAACAACATCCTGATAGCACCCTGTCAAAACAACATCCCCATAGCACCCTGTCAAAACAACATCCCCATAGCACCCTGTCAAAACAACATCCCCATAGCACCCTGTCAAAACAACATCCTGATAGCACCCTGTCAAAACAACATCCCCATAGCACCCTGTCAAAAACAACATCCTGATAGCACCCTGTCAAAAACAACATCCCCATAGCACCCTGTCAAAACAACATCCTGATAGCACCCTGTCAAAACAACATCCCCATAGCACCCTGTCAAAAACAACATCCCGATAGCACCCTGTCAAAAACAACATCCCCATAGCACCCTGTCAAAAACAACATCCCCATAGCACCCTGTCAAAACAACATCCTGATAGCACCCTGTCAAAAACAACATCCCGATAGCACCCTGTCAAAAACAACATCCCCATAGCACCCTGTCAAAAACAACATCCTGATAGCACCCTGTCAAAAACAACATCCTGATAGCACCCTGTCAAAAACAACATCCTGATAGCACCCTGTCAAAAACAACATCCCCATAGCACCCTGTCAAAAACAACATCCCCATAGCACCCTGTCAAAAACAACATCCCCATAGCACCCTGTCAAAAACAACATCCCCATAGCACCCTGTCAAAAACAACATCCCCATAGCACCCTGTCAAAAACAACATCCTGATAGCACCCTGTCAAAAACAACATCCTGATAGCACCCTGTCAAAAACAACATCCCCATAGCACCCTGTCAAAAACAACATCCTGATAGCACCCTGTCAAAAACAACATCCTGATAGCACCCTGTCAAAAACAACATCCTGATAGCACCCTGTCAAAAACAACATCCCCATAGCACCCTGTCAAAAACAACATCCCCATAGCACCCTGTCAAAAACAACATCCCCATAGCACCCTGTCAAACACAACATCCTGATAGCACCCTGTCAAAAACAACATCCCCATAGCACCCCGTCAAACACAACATCCTGATAGCACCCTGTCAAAAACAACATCCCCATAGCACCCTGTCAAAAACAACATCCCCATAGCACCCCGTCAAAAACAACATCCTGATAGCACCCTGTCAAAAACAACATCCCCATAGCACCCTGTCAAAAACAACATCCTGATAGCACCCTGTCAAAAACAACATCCTGATAGCACCCTGTCAAAAACAACATCCCCATAGCACCCTGTCAAAAACAACATCCTGATAGCACCCTGTCAAAAACAACATCCTGATAGCACCCTGTCAAAAACAACATCCCCATAGCACCCCGTCAAAAACAACATCCTGATAGCACCCTGTCAAAAACAACATCCCCATAGCACCCTGTCAAAAACAACATCCTGATAGCACCCTGTCAAAAACAACATCCTGATAGCACCCTGTCAAAAACAACATCCCCATAGCACCCCGTCAAACACAACATCCTGATAGCACCCTGTCAAAAACAACATCCCCATAGCACCCTGTCAAAAACAACATCCCCATAGCACCCTGTCAAAAACAACATCCTGATAGCACCCTGTCAAAAACAACATCCTGATAGCACCCTGTCAAAAACAACATCCTGATAGCACCCTGTCAGACAGCTTTACAATCAAATCAAATCATATAGTGTCACGCTTCATAGTGTGAGTAACGCACAGTGCGGATCACCATTGAAACATCTCTGGCTTTCTTTTTTTCAGTTGCGATGCGAGTCTCGCAGTTTTTCACAGCGGAGATTCAGAGCAGCTCTCTTCTCTGTACACGGCATTGCTGTGGATACAGTACCGGATTCCATGCAGTCAGCTTGCTCTGAAATGATTCCCATAAGCGCAGGCCTGATTCTTCCAAGCAGAGTGTTTCAGCATGGCTAGTACAGGAGTGGTTTTGATCACTATATGCGGTTGATTCTTTTACCAGTAAGTCTTATAAACGGACTGCACTGTATCTGAAGGTAACAATAGGATAGCTGAGCTGTGTGCCGCAGACTCGATGCTGAATGAAACTGCTGTGCAATGGGAGTCTTATTGCCCTCCGTGGCTTGGCTTGACTGGCTCCAATGCTTTCTGACCCTGTGTAATGGTATATACAACTGGAAAAGAATGACTCTCCTCTCTCTTTGTCTCTCTGTTTTTCCCCAGTGACTCTTCACAGCAGCATTGATAGCAGATGAGTGTGCTGGGAGCCGTGCTGCTGTTCCTAGACCCTCTGACAAAGGCTGCTGGGAGTTGTAGTTTTCCTGGCCTGGCCCTTGTGTGCGGGAGAGAGGAGAGGAGAGGAGAGAGACAGAACGTTTTGCACTATTAGCAGCGGGTGTTGGCGGCGCGCCTATTATGTCAGTGGACATGAACAGCCAGGGCTCCGAGAGTAACGAGGATTTCGATGGCAATTCAGAGGAGGAGGAGGAGGAGGAGGAGGAGGAGGAGGAAGAGGACCCGGGGGACATCGCTGATTATTACGAGGGCGTCGCGGGAGACATGGAGCAGCAGGGGGCTGACGCCTTCGACCCCGAGGAGTACCTGTTCACCTGCCTCACCTACCGGGAGAGCCAGAGAGTGCTGAGCGAGCAGGTGAACAGCATGGCCTCCGCACTCAAGGTGAGAGGGAGAGAGTGCTGAGCGAGCAGGTGAACAGCATGGCCTCCGCACTCAAGGTGAGAGGGAGAGAGTGCTGAGCGAGCAGGTGAACAGCATGGCCTCCGCACTCAAGGTGAGAGGGAGAGAGTGCTGAGCGAGCAGGTGAACAGCATGGCCTCCGCACTCAAGGTGAGAGGGAGAGAGTGCTGAGCGAGCAGGTGAACAGCATGGCCTCCACACTCAAGGTGAGAGGGAGAGAGTGCTGAGCGAGCAGGTGAACAGCATGGCCTCCACACTCAAGGTGAGAGGGAGAGGGAGAGAGTGCTGAGCGAGCAGGTGAACAGCATGGCCTCCACACTCAAGGTGAGAGGGAGAGAGTGCTGAGCGAGCAGGTGAACAGCATGGCCTCCACACTCAAGGTGAGAGGGAGAGAGTGCTGAGCGAGCAGGTGAACAGCATGGCCTCCACACTCAAGGTGAGAGGGAGAGGGAGAGAGTGCTGAGCAAGCAGGTGAACAGCATGACCTCCACACTCAAGGTGAGAGGGAGAGGGAGAGAGTGCTGAGCGAGCAGGTGAACAGCATGGCCTCCGCACTCAAGGTGAGAGGGAGAGAGTGCTGAGCGAGCAGGTGAACAGCATGGCCTCCGCACTCAAGGTGAGAGGGAGAGGGAGAGAGTGCTGAGCGAGCAGGTGAACAGCATGACCTCCACACTCAAGGTGAGAGGGAGAGGGAGAGAGTGCTGAGCGAGCAGGTGAACAGCATGGCCTCCACACTCAAGGTGAGAGGGAGAGGGAGAGAGTGCTGAGCGAGCAGGTGAACAGCATGGCCTCCACACTCAAGGTGAGAGGGAGAGGGAGAGAGTGCTGAGCGAGCAGGTGAACAGCATTCGTTTGGAGAGAGAGGGGTGAAGGGGCTGAGCACACCAGTTCTGTCAGCTGGCTGGCATGTATTTCTTGTGCCCGCTGGCCTGTCGCTCTGGCTGGTTAGCAGAGCGTCTGTCTGGCAGGTTTATTTTGGGTTGCGATTTAAACACCCCCTCACCCCTTCTCTGGCAGCAGCACCTCCCCGGAGTAAAAATAATATTTTAGCAAATCGACAAAGTCGCTGGGAATCAAGCTGTGAGACGAGCAGTTAAAGGCAGCATCCCTCGGGCTGGGGCTCTGAATGCATTCAAATCCCCTTCGCTGCACAGGAGAGGGACTCTTCTTTTTCTGTTGTATACCTCACCTGTGTGTTGCTCTGCTTGTGTTTTCAGGTCCTGCCTGCAGTAGCTAAACTGGTCTTGGTGCACTTCCACTGGCAGCTGACTGATATCCTGGAGAGGTAGGCACTCTGTTTAACGGAGTCTCTCTCTGCAGATCAGGGAGCTCCTCACTCCTCTGTAAAGCGATCAGCACACTCTGGAGTGAGCTCAAGCAGGATCATTAAGGAATCGCTTGCATTGTGTCTCTGGAGCAGTGCACCAGACCCTACTGGGGTCAGCATGTTTATATATAAAACAAGTCTTCACTGTGTGTGCAGAGACTGTGTGTATTCGCTGTGTGCAGTCGCTGTGTGTAGTCCCTGTGTGTAGTCGCTGTGTGTAGTCGCTGTGTGTAGTCGCTGTGTGTAGTCGCTGTGTGTAGTCCCTGTGTGTAGTCCCTGTGTGTATTTGCTGTGTGCAGTCGCTGTGTGTAGTCCCTGTGTGTAGTCGCTGTGTGTAGTCGCTGTGTGTAGTCCCTGTGTGTAGTCGCTGTGTGTAGTCCCTGTGTGTAGTCACTGTGTGTATTCGCTGTGTGCAGTCCCTGTGTGCAGTCGCTGTGTGTAGTCCCTGTGTGTAGTCGCTGTGTGTAGTCGCTGTGTTTATTCACTGTGTGTAGTCGCTGTGTGTAGTCCCTGTGTGCAGTCGCTGTGTGTAGTCGCTGTGTGTAGTCCCTGTGTGTAGTCGCTGTGTGTAGTCGCTGTGTGTAGTCCCTGTGTGTAGTCCCTGTGTGTAGTCCCTGTGTGTAGTCGCTGTGTTTATTCACTGTGTGTAGTCGCTGTGTTTATTCACTGTGTGTAGTCACTGTGTGCAGTCACTGTGTGCAGTCCCTGTGTGTAGTCCCTGTGTGTAGTCCCTGTGTGTAGTCCCTGTGTGTAGTCCCTGTGTGCAGTCGCTGTGTGCAGTCGCTGTGTGTAGTCCCTGTGTGTAGTCCCTGTGTGTAGTCGCTGTGTGTAGTCCCTGTGTGTAGTCGCTGTGTGTAGTCGCTGTGTGTAGTCCCTGTGTGTATTCGCTGTGTGCAGTCGCTGTGTGTAGTCCCTGTGTGTAGTCCCTGTGTGTATTCGCTGTGTGCAGTCGCTGTGTGTAGTCCCTGTGTGTAGTCACTGTGTGTAGTCGCTGTGTTTATTCACTGTGTGTAGACACTGTGTGCTGGTTGCTCAGTAACCCTGTCTGTGTTTCAGGCACAAGTCCAACTCTGCACAGCTGCTGCTGGACGCACACGTGCAGCCCGCCCCCTGTAACCCTGTGAGTGCGCACGCTGTGAGTATCCAGTCGTTGATTTGTTTGTTGGTTGTAAAGTCTGTGTTTGTTTGCTGAAAGGTGTGTTTTGTGTTGTTGCTGTTGTCCTGTGCTAGGCGCCCCCTCACTCCTCTCTGCACTGCGGAGTCTGTCTGCAGCTCGTCAGGAAGGAGAGCCTGCTCGCCCTGCCCTGCCAGCACCCCTTCTGCAAGAGCTGCTGGGAGCAGCACTCCACTGTGCTGGTCAAGGACGGGGTGGGAGTCGGTGAGTTTGTACAGCGAACCTGGGACAGGACGCTACTGTGCGTAGAGAACCTGGCACAGGACGCTAGTGTGCGTAGAGAACCTGGGACAGAACACTAGTGTCTAGAGAACCTGGAACAGGACACTGGTGTGTGTAGAGAACCTGGGTGGGAACAGGACACCAGTGTGTTTAGCGCCTCTCGTGGCTATGCTGATTAAAGACAGGGTGGGAGTAGGTGAGACTCGAACCCAGGACAGTACTGGACTGCAGAGTAGTTTATATGGCGCCTTTCACAACTTGAACCCGGGACAGGACTTGGCAGCTGGTCGTGGGCGCGTGTTATTTATTGATCTTTTTTTATCCTGTAAATTGCACTGTTGATTGATGCAGCCGCTCACTCGCTGTACCCCCTCTCCTCCCTGAAGGAATCTCCTGCATGGCGCAGGAGTGCCCGCTGCGCATGCCAGAGGACTTTGTGCTCCCGCTGCTGCCAAGCGAAGAGCTGAGAGAGAAATACCGGCGCTACCTCTTCAGGGACTCCGTGGAGGTGAGAGACAGAGAGTATCTGTGTGAGAGGGGCTGTCTGCAGGCACTCCATGGAGCTGAGAGACAGAGAGTATCTGTGTGAGAGAGGGGCTGTCTGCAGGGACTCCATGGAGCTGAGAGACAGAGAGTATCTGTGTGTGAGAGGGGCTGTCTGCAGGGACTCCATGGAGCTGAGAGACAGAGAGTATCTGTGTGAGAGAGGGGCTGTCTGCAGGCACTCCAGGGAGCTGAGAGACAGAGAGTATCTGTGTGAGAGGGGCTGTCTGCAGGGACTCCATGGAGCTGAGAGACAGAGAGTATCTGTGTGAGAGAGGGGCTGTCTGCAGGGACTCCATGGAGCTGAGAGACAGAGAGTATCTGTGTGAGAGGGGCTGTCTGCAGGGACTCCATGGAGCTGAGAGACAGAGAGTATCTGTGTGAGAGAGGGGCTGTCTGCAGGGACTCCATGGAGCTGAGAGACAGAGAGTATCTGTGTGAGAGAGGGGCTGTCTGCAGGGACTCCATGGAGCTGAGAGACAGAGAGTATCTGTGTGAGAGAGGGGCTGTCTGCAGGGACTCCATGGAGCTGAGAGACAGAGAGTATCTGTGTGAGAGAGGGCTGTCTGCAGGGACTCCATGGAGCTGAGAGACAGAGAGTATCTGTGTGAGAGAGGGGCTGTCTGCAGGGACTCCATGGAGCTGAGAGACAGAGAGTATCTGTGTGAGAGAGGGGCTGTCTGCAGGGACTCCATGGAGCTGAGAGACAGAGAGTATCTGTGTGAGAGAGGGGCTGTCTGCAGGGACTCCATGGAGCTGAGAGACAGAGAGTATCTGTGTGAGAGAGGGGCTGTCTGCAGGGACTCCAGGGAGCTGAGAGACAGAGAGTATCTGTGTGAGAGAGGGGCTGTCTGCAGGGACTCCATGGAGCTGAGAGACAGAGAGTATCTGTGTGAGAGAGGGGCTGTCTGCAGGGTAAGGGGCTGCTTGTTTCTGTAACCCTGCACTCTCCTCTCCCCGCAGAGTCACTACCAGCTGCAACTGTGTCCGGGAGCAGACTGCCCCATCGTGATCCAGGTGCAGGAGCCGCGGGCTCGCAGAGTACAGTGCAGCCGCTGCAGCGAGGTCTTCTGGTGAGAGAGACGCTGAGAGACCCACACACACTGAGGGCTACCCCCACACACACTGAGGGCTACCCCCCCACACACTCTGAGGGCTGCCCCCACACACACACTGAGGGCTGCCCCACACACACACTGAGGGCTACCCACACACACTGAGGGCTACCCACACTGACATAAACACACAAAGATATGCTCACAGCCACACTGCAGCGAGGTCTTCCAAATTTAACTTAACCTTGATCAGCCTGAAATGAGCCTTCCTCCTGCCGCTGGGTTAAGGAGGAAAATCTGGGAGTAGTTCTCGATTACCTGATGAGTTTCTGTCTCCCTGTGACCTGCTTTCAGTTTCAAGTGTCGCCAGATGTACCACGCCCCCACAGACTGCGCAACCATCAGGAAGTGGCTGACGAAGTGTGCCGACGACTCGGAAACAGCCAACTACATCAGCGCACACACTAAAGACGTGAGAGCTCAGGGACCACTGCTAAAGAGCAGGGCTGGAAGGGAGGAGGCAGTGTGGAGCTGAGGAGCTGGGAGGAGGCAGTGTGGAGCTGAGGAGCTGGGAGGAGGCAGTGTGGAGCTGAGGAGCTGGGAGGAGGCAGTGTGGAGCTGAGGGGCTGGGAGGGAGGAGGCAGTGTGGAGCTGAGGGGCTGGGAGGGAGGAGGCAGTGTGGAGCTGAGGGGCTGGGAGGGAGGAGGCAGTGTGGAGCTGAGGAGCTGGGAGGAGGCAGTGTGGAGCTGAGGGGCTGGGAGGAGGCAGTGTGGAGCTGAGGGGCTGGGAGGAGGAGGCAGTGTGGAGCTGAGGGGCTGGGAGGAGGAGGCAGTGTGGAGCTGAGGGGCTGGGAGGAGGCAGTGTGGAGCTGAGGGGCTGGGAGGGAGGAGGCAGTGTGGAGCTGAGGGGCTGGGAGGAAGCAGTATGGAGCTGAGGAGCTGGGAGGGAAGAAGGCTCTGTAGTGTGTGTGTGTGTGTGTGTGTGAGCTCACCTCTGTGTATCCTGTAGGGGTGGGTGAGCTCACGTCTGTGTATCCTGTAGGGGTGGGTGAGCTCACCTCTGTGTATCCTGTAGGGGTGGGTGAGCTCACCTCTGTGTATCCTGTAGGGGTGGGTGAGCTCACCTCTCTTGTTTGCTCACCTCTCTATCTCTCTGTTTCAGTGCCCCAAGTGTAATATCTGCATTGAGAAGAACGGCGGCTGCAATCACATGGTGAGGCCAGTCTAGCTGATTGATTGGGATTTTGTTTTTCTGTATCGGTTTTAATTCATTGTGGTGCTGACAGTGGGTTTTCCTTCTTGTTTTGCAGCAATGCTCCAAATGCAAACATGGTGAGCCTCTCTCTCGTTCGTTGTGGTGTTGCAGATCTGTGGGGTGCATTTGTGTTGTGTTATTGTGCTGTGTGTCAGATCCCTGCTGGATGATGATGTGGTGTTTCTGCTCTCCTGGGTATTGCTGTGTGTCAGATCCCTGCTGGATGATGATGTGGTGTTTCTGCTCTCCTGGGTATTGCTGTGCAGTGTGTCAGATCCCTGCTGGATGATGATGTGGTGTTTCTGCTCTCCTGGGTATTGCTGTGCTGTGAGTCAGATCCCTGCTGGATAATGATGTGGTGTTTCTGCTCTCCTGGGTATTGTTGTGTGTCAGATCCCTGCTGGATGATGATGTGGTGTTTCTGCTCTCCTGGGTATTGCTGTGTGTCAGATCCCTGCTGGATGATGATGTGGTGTTTCTGCTGTCCTGGGTATTGCTGTGTGTCAGATCCCTCCTGGATGATGATGTGGTGTTTCTGCTGTCCTGGGTATTGCTGTGTGTCAGATCCCTGCTGGATGATGATGTGGTGTTTCTGCTCTCCTGGGTATTGCTGTGCTGTGTGTCAGATCCCTGCTGGATGATGATGTGGTGTTTCTGCTCTCCTGGGTATTGTTGTGTGTCAGATCCCTGCTGGATGATGATGTGGTGTTTCTGCTCTCCTGGGTATTGTTGTGCAGTGTGTCAGATCCCTGCTGGATGATGATGTGGTGTTTCTGCTCTCCTCGGTATTGCAGTGTGTCAGATCCCTGCTGGATGATGATGTGGTGTTTCTGCTCTCCTGGGTATTGCTGTGCTGTGTGTCAGATCCCTGCTGGATGATGATGTGGTGTTTCTGCTCTCCTGGGTATTGCTGTGCTGTGTGTCAGATCCCTGCTGGATGATGATGTGGTGTTTCTGCTCTCCTGGGTATTGTTGTGTGTCAGATCCCTGCTGGATGATGATGTGGTGTTTCTGCTCTCCTGGGTATTGCTGTGTGTCAGATCCCTGCTGGATGATGATGTGGTGTTTCTGCTCTCCTGGGTATTGCTGTGTTGTGTGTCAGATCCCTGCTGGATGATGATGTGGTGTTTCTGCTCTCCTGGGTATTGCTGTGAGTCAGATCCCTGCTGGATGATGATGTGGTGTTTCTGCTCTCCTGGGTATTGCTGTGCTGTGTGTCAGATCCCTGCTGGATGATGATGTGGTGTTTCTGCTCTCCTGGGTATTGCTGTGCTGTGTGTCAGATCCCTGCTGGATGATGATGTGGTGTTTCTGCTCTCCTGGGTATTGCTGTGTGTCAGATCCCTGCTGGATGATGATGTGGTGTTTCTGCTCTCCTGGGTATTGCTGTGTGTCAGATCCCTGCTGGATGATGATGTGGTGTTTCTGCTCTCCTGGGTATTGCTGTGCTGTGTGTCAGATCCCTGCTGGATGATGATGTGGTGTTTCTGCTCTCCTGGGTATTGTTGTGTGTCAGATCCCTGCTGGATGATGATGTGGTGTTTCTGCTCTCCTCGGTATTGCTGTGCTGTTTCAGATTTCTGCTGGATGTGCCTGGGCGACTGGAAGACTCACGGCAGCGAGTATTACGAATGCAGCCGCTACAAAGAGAACCCTGACATCGTGAACCAGAGTCAGCAGGCAGAGCTGCGAGGCGCTCAAGAAATACCTCTTCTACTTCGAGAGGGTGAGGGAGAGGCTGTGACTGACCTGAACGCAGCGTGAGCCACACAGGGGCTCGGCCAGCGCCGTAACCGCCTCCCGCTGTGTTTGTGTCTCCGCAGTGGGAAAATCACAACAAGAGCATGCAGCTGGAGGCACAGACCTACGGGAGGATCCAGGAGAAGATCCAGGAGAGAGTCATGAACAACCTGGGCACCTGGATCGACTGGCAGTACCTGCAGAACGCAGCCAAGCTGCTGGCCAAGGTACACAGAGACAGGCAGAGTGACAGTACTGATACAGACACACACCCACACACACCTGGATCGACTGGCAGTACCTGCAGAATGCAGCCAAGCCCCCCTCACCCCACACCCCCTCACTCCCACACACCTCACTCCCACACTCCCACGCAACACACACTCCCACGCACACACACACTCCCACGCAAACACACTCCCACACTGCAAACACACACTCCCACACAACACACACCCACACTCCCACACAAACACACACCCACACCCCACACACTCCACACAACACACTCCCACACTCCCACGCAAACACACACCCACACTCCCACGCAAACACACTCCCACACTCCCATGCAAACACACACCCACACTCCCACACACCCACACTCCACACAACCACACCCACACTCCCACAAACACACACCCACACTCCCACACAAACACACACCCACACTCCCACACAAACACACTCCCACACTCCACACACACACTCCCACACACACCCACACTCCCACACACACACACCCACGCTCCCACACACCCACACTCCCACGCAAACACACTCCCACACTCCCACGCAAACACACACCCACACTCCCACGCAAACACACACCCACACTCCCACGCAAACACACACCCACACTCCCACGCAAACACACACCCACACTCCCACGCAAACACACACCCACACTCCCACACAAACACACACCCACACTCCCACACAAACACACTCCCACACTCCCACGCAAACACACACCCACACTCCCACGCAAACACACTCCCACACTCCCATGCAAACACACACCCACACTCCCACACAAACACACACCCACACTCCCACACAAACACACTCCCACACTAACACACTCCCACACACTCCCATGCACAAACACACTCCCACACAAACACACACCCACGCTCCCACACACACACACACTCCCACACTACACACACACCCACACTCCCACACACAACACACTCCCACACAAACACACTCCCACGCAAACACACTCCCACGCAAACACACTCCCACGCAAACACACTCCCACACAAACACACTCCCCACACACACCACACTGCACACACTCCCACGCAAACACACACACACACCCACGCTCCCACGCAAACACACACCCACACTCCCACGCAAACACACTCCCACACTCCCACGCAAACACACTCCCACACTCCCACGCAAACACACACACACACTCCCACGCAAACACACTCACACACGCACACATGGCAGTACCATGGCCCCCCTGAACATTCGCAGGGAGTGGCTCTGGACTGGAAGCATCTACAGAGAGACACAGAGACACCCCACTCTGCCTAACTCCTCCCCTCTCTCTCTCTCTCTCTCCCCCCGCAGTGCCGCTACACGCTGCAGTACACCTATCCCTACGCATACTACATGGAGTCCGGCTCCCGTAAGAAGCTGGTAAGACTGGCCGTGTCCGTGTGTTTCCACTCTGCTGCTCGCTGCCTGGGTTTGTTGTGTGCTCCCTGGCCTGCTTACTCTGCTCGTTCCTGCCCGGGGGTCAGATTCAGCACCGAGCTGCGTTCTAACTTGGACTGGCTGATCCGGTACGGTCTCGAGATCCTCCCCGGCTGGGTACTGACTGTGAAACGATTGCAGCGACAAAAGATGGGGAACAGAGTTGTGGACTGGGGTGCAATCTGAGCGATTGGTTCCAGCTGTTAGATTTGAGGGTTATACTTCATGACGAGGTCGAATATTATTATTATTATTATTATTATTATTATTATTATTATTGTTATTGTTATTGTTATTGTTATTGTTATTATTATTGTTAGGTTTCTTTAAAAAAATAAAGAAAACAACTTAACTTAATAGTTTTTTAATTTACATTTATTGAACTTAATTTTGTATGGAATTGTGTTTACGCACGACAGTAAATGCTAAGGCTGAATTGCATGAGAAATATTTTCTCATTTTCTAACTCTGATTCACATGTATAGCCTAATTATCCTAAAACACCCACAGTGAGTGAGTCTGCGTTAGAGGATAAACACAGCTGGTGTTAGGATTTCATTCACACACACACACACACATCACACGCATTCGTTTGGAGGAGCGAAGGTGTGTGAAGTCTAGAGAAGGTGTAAATCCACTCAGAAATGCTGCTGACATATTGCAGGTAGAGCCAATAGGAGCTTCGTTTCTCGCTGCATCCACACGAAGGCAGCCGTGGCCAGTAGTGCAGAATTATCCAGCGTGGCAAACCCTTCATTTCATAGAGAGTGTAGGAGATGCTGTTGAAAGTGAGGAGGATGCCTGAAAGGATTGCACAGAGGTTCTGCAGCGCGTCGCCCCTCGGGAACCAGCAGATTGAATGTGGAAGAGGCTGAAAGTGGAGACGCTGGAAAGTCTCCTGCAATTATTTATTATTTTTTGTTTTATAAAATAGGCCTACGTTAAGTTGAATAAGTTAACTAAGGATGGAACTGGTTTTGTTGCCACGTCTTGACACATTTTTGGTTTTGTTGTTTTGCAGGTGGTTTCAAATAATTTGATCTCATTTTTGGTTATGAATAGTTCCGTTTCATGAAAGTTGTCAATACATTTGGGGATTTCGTATTTGCTCCAGTTAGTACGATACCACAAGTCTTTAGTCTACAGAAGCTGCTGGACTCGCTTAGTAATGTGTTTAGTGTCCTCTAGAGGGCAGCAGCAGGTACTTTGGGTTCATTGCAGTTCAGACACATTGGAATACGCAGCTGGGGACTTTCTGGGGCTGCTTTGTTCGTTGCAGTTGGTGTGAAGTTGCGTGCTGGTTTAGTCCCGTCCTCCCTACGAACCACGGGATCATACCCAGTTAGGACGCTGCTTTCAGCTCGTTGCTGTTGACTCTGTGTGTTCCTGCCCTGTTTATCACTGGTAATCCCTGTGTGTGTGTGTGTGTGTGTGTGTGTGTGTGTGTTCCTGCCCTGTTTATCACTGGTAATCCCTGTGTGTGTGTGTGTGTGTGTGTGTGTGTGTGTGTTCCTGCCCTGTTTATCACTGGTAATCCCTGTGTGTGTGTGTGTGTGTGTGTGTGTGTGTGTGTGTTCCTGCCCTGTTTATCACTGGTAATCCCTGTGTGTGTGTGTGTTCCTGCCCTGTTTATCACTGGTAATCGCTGCCTGTGTGTGTGTGTGTTCCTACCCTGTTTATCACTGGTAATCCCTGTGTGTGTGTGTGTGTGTGTGTGTGTGTGTGTGTGTGTGTGTGTGTGTTCCTGCCCTGTTTATCACTGGTAATCGCTGCCTGTGTGTGTGTGTGTGTGTGTGTGTGTGTGTGTGTGTGTGTGTGTGTGTGTGTTCCTACCCTGTTTATCACTGTTAATCCCTGCCTGTGTGTGTGTGTGTGTCTGCTCTGTTTATCACTGGTAATCGCTGCCTGTGTGTTTTGTTCCAGTTTGAGTACCAGCAGGCCCAGCTGGAGGCAGAGATTGAGAATCTGTCCTGGAAGGTGGAGCGAGCCGACAGCTACGAGCGCGGAGTGAGCCTCACCGAGGGGGAGCTGTCCAGCTACGACAGAGGGGTGAGTGTGTGAGAGAGTCCAGGGGAGTGAGCCTCACCGAGGGGGAGCTGTCCAGCTACGACAGAGGGGTGAGTGTGTGAGAGAGTCCAGGGGAGTGAGCCTCACCGAGGGGGAGCTGTCCAGCTACGACAGAGGGGTGAGTGTGTGAGAGAGTCCAGGGGAGTGAGCCTCACCGAGGGGAGCTGTCCAGCTACGACAGAGGGGTGAGTGTGCGAGAGAGTCCAGGGAGTGAGCCTCACCGAGGGGAGCTGTCCAGCTACGACAGAGGGGTGAGTGTGTGAGAGAGTCCAGGGAGTGAGCCTCACCGAGGGGAGCTGTCCAGCTACGACAGAGGGTGAGTGTGCGAGAGAGTCCAGGGAGTGAGCCTCACCGAGGGGAGCTGTCCAGCTACGACAGGGGGTGAGTGTGTGAGAGAGTCCAGGGAGTGAGCCTCACCGAGGGGAGCTGTCCAGCTACGACAGGGGTGAGTGTGAGAGAGTCCAGGGAGTGAGCCTCACCGAGGGGAGCTGTCCAGCTACGACAGGGGGGTGAGTCATTGTGAGTGTGAGTGAGGGTGAGGGTATCTCTATGTGTCTGTGTGTTGGTGAGTTTTCCAGCTGTGAGTGGAGCTCTGCAAGGGGCACTCAGCAGAGCCTGGGTGTGTGCAGCTCCGCGAGGAGGACACACGCACGCGCATGCACGCACACACACACTCACACACCCCCCAGTAACCCCTGTGTGTTTGCATTGCAGGATTTAGAGAATCAGATGCACATCGCAGAGCAGAGGAGACGGACGCTGCTGAAAGACTTCCACGACACCTGAGCCCAGAGCGAGCGAGAGGGACAGACAGACAGACAGACAGACAGACAGACAGACACAGAGGTCTTGCGACACAGCGGCCCAGACAGCACGCCAGGCTGCAGGACACACACACCTCCTCTTCATCCCTCTTTTTCTCATCTTTCACTTTCTTGATACCTGACTTCTGTGTGCCTCCCCTCACCGTAGTAAACTGCAGTATTGCAGCTGAAGTACTGTAGTAAACTGCAGTATTGATGCTGAAGTACTGTAGTAAACTGCAGTATTGATGCTGAAGTACTGTAGTAAACTGCAGTATTGATGCTGAAGTACTGTAGTAAACTGCAGTATTGATGCTGAAGTACTGTAGTAAACTGCAGTATTGATGCTGAAGTACTGTAGTAAACTGCAGTGTTTTGGACACAATGTGCTGTTTGTTCGTTTTTTTTTTTTGCTCTGTTCCAATAGTTTGTGGTTCATTTTTTCGAGGGTTTATTATTTATTTTTTTAATAAGAAAAAAAAATGTGAATGTTTATAAAACTAGAAACGGATCCAGCGTGATGCTGTGTTTCAACTCCACTCATCTCCTGGGCTGTTGCTTAACTTTGCATTGGAGCCAAAGCTGGAAAACCTAGCCTGGATAAAGTTTCTAATGTAGTAATTGTGCAGTACAGTGCAGTTTACTGCAGAACGTACTCCCTCCATCTTTGCTAGCAACATGCTTTCACAAGTCTCAGACAGACCAGCCCCTCCATAGTGATGGCATTGACAGACAGACCAGCCCCTCCATAGTGATGGCATTGACAGACAGACCAGCCCCTCCATAGTGATGGCATTGACAGACAGACCAGCCCCTCCATAGTGATGGCATTGACAGACAGACCAGCCCCTCCATAGTGATGGCATTGACAGACAGACCAGCCCCTCCATAGTGATGGCATTGACAGACAGACCAGCCCCTCCATAGTGATGGCATTGACAGACAGACCAGCCTCTCCATAGTGATGGCATTG
>CM060270.1:25704688-25734496 GCA_030684275.1 Acipenser oxyrinchus oxyrinchus
AGGTCTGACACAGAGAGAGAGAGACACTGCCCAGCGAGGTCTGACACAGAGAGAGAGAGACACTGCCCAGCGAGGTCTGACACAGACAGGAGAGAGACACTGCCCAGCGAGGTCTGACACAGAGAGGAGAGAGACACTGCCCAGCGAGGTCTGACACAGAGAGGAGAGAGACACTGCCCAGCGAGGTCTGACACAGAGAGGAGAGAGACACTGCCCAGCGAGGTCTGACACAGAGATAGAGACACTGCCCAGCGAGGTCTGACAGAGAGAGAGAGAGAGAGACCCTGCCCAGCGAGGTCTGACAGAGGAGACAGAGGGTCTAGCATGAGTGCAGAGGGAGGGGAGAGTCTATAGGAGAGACAGGGAGGGAGTGAGGAGGGAGGGACGGAGGAGAGAGAGAGGTTTGGCTCACCTTGCTCTTCATCATGATCCTCACCTCTCCAGACTCCACGATATAGAAACAGTCTGCCTTGTCCCCCTGCCAGAGAGAGAGAAAAACCAAGAGTTTAACAAAACAAAAAACCCACAGCACGGACCCCTCCTTGTAGCACACAGCCCCCCTCACCTGAGTGAGGACGCGCTCTCCCACAGCACGGACCCCTCCTTGTAGCACACAGCCCCCTCACCTGAGTGAGGACGCTCTCCCACAGCACGGACCCCTCCTTGTAGCACACAGCCCCTCACCTGAGTGAGGACGCGCTCTCCCACAGCACGGACCCCTCCTTGTAGCACACAGCCCCCCTCACCTGAGTGAGGATGCGCTCTCCCACAGCACGGACCCCTCCTTGTAGCACACAGCCCCCCTCACCTGAGTGATGATGCGCTCTCCGTCCTGGTAGTTCTTCACACCGATCACGTCCACAATCTTCATCCTCTCTTGCAACTGGAGGGGTAGAGACAGGGCGTTAGACTCCCTGCAGCCTGTCTCCCCTCCCTCTCCCCTCTCCCCCAGCCTGCCTCCCCTCCCTCTCCCCCAGCCTGTCTCCCTCTCCCTCCCTCCCCTCCCTCTCCCCAGCCTGTCTCCCCTCCCCCCTCCCCTCCCCAGCCTGTCTCCCTCTCCCCCTCCCCTCCCCCAGCCTGTCTCCCTCTCCCCTCCCCCTCCCCCAGCCTGTCTCCCTCTCCCCCCTCTCCCTCCCCTCCCCCAGCCTGCCTCCCTCTCCCTCTCCCCTCCCCAGCCCTCCCTCTCCTCACCTCCAGTGATTTGAGCAGGGGCACGGACTCGACGAAGGTCTCATAAGTCTTCCTCTTCTTGGCGTTGTTCTTGAGGACGAGCCGCCGGAACGTCACGCGGTCCTGCAACAGAGAAACACGCCGGCCGTCACGCACACGGGAGGAACACGCAAAGAAAACGCCACAAACACGGGAGGAACGCACTGTGTTCAATGCAGCTGGATACATACTCTGAAATGCTCTGTGTCCAGCAAACAGCCAGCAGTGCTGCAGTGCTCACTGACATCCACTAGATGGCACTGCAGCAGCACGGTGCGATACCACCCTGCCTCCAGCCTCGAATGCCACCCACTCCTCTGCTATTGGAGAGTCCTTCTCCAGAGATCATTCATTTCAAAACTCTCTTGTTGCATTCAAGGGACACTGGCCTCACAGCTGAGCAGTTGGAGTCATTCCAAGCTTTATTGTTGGCTTAGAATTATACAGGCAACCCATACAGAGCCACGAGCTAAGCTGAGGTGTGTGTGTGTGTGTGTGTGTGTGTGTGTGTGTGTGTGTGTGTGTGTGTGTCACTGCAGGGCTATACAGCTAACCCTGCTCCCTGTGATACTCACCAGGCCCCACAGCCCCCCTCTGTGGTCGCTATGATAGTTGCAGCAGCGGTGTGTTGTACATGGCTAGCTCTCAAGCTGCCCGGTTATTGTACTGCCCCACAGACACTCTGCTCACCCTTCTGCACCAAGATATCGTACACGCCCCTGCAGAGAGAACACACGCACACAGCCAATTAGACACAACAGAGTTCATACAAGCAAGCACAAGAACACACACACAGAAACACACATACACCTGAACAATAACACACACACCTGCTCTTCCCTCTGACTGCCTGCATGTCTCTCTCTGCAGTGTGTGTCTCTTCCCTCTCTGCAGTGTGTCTCTTCCTCTCTCTGCAGTGTGTGTCTCTTCCTCCCTCTGCAGTGTGTGTCTCTTCCCTCTCTGCAGTGTGTGTCTCTTCCTCTCTCTGCAGTGTGTCTCTCCTCTCTCTGCAGTGTGTGTCTCTTCCCTCTCTGCAGTGTGTCTCTTCCCTCTCTCTGCAGTGTGTGTGTCTCTTCCCTCTCTGCAGTGTGTGTCTCTTCCTCTCTCTGCAGTGTGTGTCTCTTCCCTCTCTGCAGTGTGTCTCTTCCTCCTCTCTGCAGTGTGTCTCTCTTCCTCTCTCTGCAGTGTGTGTCTCTTCCCTCTCTCTGCAGTGTGTGCTCTATCTCCCTCTCTCTGCAGTGTGTCTCTCTTCCCTCTCTCTGCAGTGTGTGTCTCTCTTCCCTCTCTCTGCAGTGTGTGTCTCTTCCCTCTCTCTGCAGTGTCTCTCTTCCCCTCTCTGCAGTGTGTGTCTCTTCCCTCTCTCTGCAGTGTGTGTCTCTTCCCTCTCTCTGCAGTGTGTGTCTCTTCCCTCTCTCTGCAGTGTGTGTCTCTTCCCTCTGCAGTGTGTGTGTCTCTTCCCTCTCTGCAGTGTGTGTCTTCCCTCTCTCTGCAGTGTGTGTCTCTTCCCTCTCTGCAGTGTCTCTCTTCCCTCTCTCTGTGTGTGTCTCTCTCTCCTCTCTGCAGTGTGTCTCTTCCTCTCTCTGCAGTGTGTCTCTTCCTCTGTGTCTCTCTCTGCAGTGTGTGTGTCTCTCTTTCTCTCTCTCTGCAGTGAATTCATTCTTTCCGTTTATGGCTGTGCAATTAACTTTGCAGCAGGGGAGGAGCAGAGAATTGCATGTGAGCTCTGTTTCACCCCCCTCCTCCTCCTCCTCCTCTCTGTCGTTCACACACTGTTCTGTGAGCTGTGTTTCACCCCCTCCTCCTCTCTCTCATTCACACACTGTCCTGTGAGCTCTGTTTCACCTCCTCCTCTCTCTCTCGTTCACACACTGTCCTGGGAGCTGTTTCACCCCTCCTCCTCCTCCTCCTCTCTGTTCACACACTGTCCTGTGAGCTCTGTTTCACCTCCTCCTCCTCTCTCTTTACACACTGTCCAGTGAGCTCTGTTTCACCCCTCCTCCTCCTCCTCTCTCTCGTTCACACACTGTCCTGGGAGCTCTGTTTCACCTCCTCCTCCTCTCGTTCACACACTGTCCTGGGAGCTCTGTTTCACCCCCTCCTCCTCCTCCTCCTCTCGTTCACACACTGTCCTGTGAGCTGTGTTTCACCTCCTCCTCCTCTCTCGTTCACACAATGTCCTGGGAGCTCTGTTTCACCTCCTCCTCCTCTCGTTCACACACTGTCCTGGGAGCTCTGTTTCACCCCCTCCTCCTCCTCCTCCTCCTCCTCTCAATCGTTCACACACTGTCCTGTGAGCTCTGTTTCACCTCCTCCTCCTCTCTCGTTCACACAATGTCCTGGGAGCTCTGTTTCACCCCCTCCTCCTCCTCCTCCTCCTCTCGTTCACACACTCTCCTGGGAGGTCTGTTTCACCCCTCCTCCTCCTCCTCCTCCTCCTCTCTCTGTTCACACACTGCCCTGTGAGCTCTGTTTCACCTCCTCCTCCTCTCTCGTCTCACACACTGTCCTGGGAGCTCTGTTTCACCCCTCCTCCTCCTCTCTCTCTCTCACACACTGTCCTGGGAGCTCTGTTTCACCCCTCCTCCTCCTCCTCCTCCTCTCTCTCTCACACTGTCCTGTGAGCTCTGTTTCACCCTCCTCCTCCTCTCGTTCACTGTCCTGTGAGCTGTTTCACCTCCTCCTCCTCTCTCGTTCACACACTGTCCTTTGAGCTGTTTCTCCCCCTCCTCCTCCTCTCTCTCATTCACACACTGCCCTGTGAGCTCTGTTTTACCTCCTCCTCCTCTCTCGTTCACACACTGTCCTGGGAGCTGTTTCACCCCCTCCTCCTCCTCCTCCTCTCTCGTTCACACACTGTCCTGTGAGCTCTGTTTCACCTCCTCCTCTCTCGTTCACACACTGTCCTGTGAGCTCTGTTTCACCTCCTCCTCCTCTCTCGTTCACACACTGTCCTGTGAGCTCTGTTTCACCCCCTCCTCCTCCTCCTCTCTCTCGTTCACACTGTCCTGTGAGCTCCGTTTCACCTCCTCCTCCTCTCTCGTTCACACTGTCCTGTGAGCTCTGTTTCACCCCCTCCTCCTCCTCCTCTCTCGTTCACACTGTCCTGTGAGCTCTGTTTCACCTCCTCCTCCTCTCTTGTTCACACACTGTCCTGTGAGCTCTGTTTCACCCCCTCCTCCTCCTCCTCTCAATCGTTCACACACTGCCCTGTGAGCTCTGTTTCACCTCTCCTCTCTCGTTCACACACTGTCCTGGGAGCTCTGTTTCACCCCCTCTCCTTCTCCTCCTCCTCCTCCTCTCTCTCGTTCACACACTATCCTGGGAGCTCTGTTTCACCCCCTCCTCCTCCTCCTCCTCCTCTCTCTTGTTCACACACTGCCCTGAGCTCTGTTTCACCTCCTCCTCCTCTCTCGTTCACACACTGTCCTGGGAGCTCTGTTTCACCCCCACCCCCTCCTCTCTCTCTCGTTCACACGCTGTCCTGGAGCTCTGTTTCACCCCCTCCTCCTCTCTCTTGTTCACACACTGTCCTGGGAGCTCTGTTTCACCCCCTCCTCCTCTCTCTTGTTCACACACTGTCCTGGGAGCTCTGTTTCACCCCCTCCTCCTCCTCCTCTCTCTGTTCACACACTGTCCTGGGAGCTCTGTTTCACCCCTCCTCCTCCTCCTCTCTCTCTTGTTCACACACTGCCCTGTGAGCTCTGTTTCACCTCCTCCTCCTCTCTCTCGTTCACACACTGTCCTGGGAGCTCTGTTTCACCCCCTCCTCCTCCTCCTCCTCCTCCTCTCTCTTGTTCACACACTGCCCTGTGAGCTCTGTTTCACCTCCTCCTCCTCTCTCGTTCACACACTGTCCTGGGAGCTCTGTTTCAACCCCACCCCCTCCTCCTCCTCCTCTCTCTCGTTCACACACTGTCCTGGGAGCTCTGTTTCACCCCCTCCTCCTCTCTCTTGTTCACACACTGTCCTGGGAGCTCTGTTTCACCTCCTCCTCCTCTCTGTCGTTCACACACTGTCCTGTGAGCTCTGTTTCACCCCCATCAGGAGGTCACTGAGCAGAAACTGATGCTTCAGTTCTGGAAGCAGAGAGAGAGGCTGACTCCCAGAAATATACACACTGACACAGAGACACAAACACATACACTGACACACACACACAGGAATATATACACTGACACACACACACACCTCTCAATCACGAGAGTTGTCTCCATCGTCACCTCCTGGTCGATGGCCTGCTCTCTGCTGCACCCTGTGCTCAAACATGGCATCAAGAACCTGGGACATCTGCTCCTGGGAGAGAGAGAGGAGGAAGAGAGGATAGAGAGGATGCAGAGGATGGAGAGGATGCAGAGGATGGAGAGGATGCAGAGGATGGAGAGGATGCAGAGGACGGAGAGGGATGCAGAGGATGCAGAGGGATGCAGAGGATGCGAGGAGAGGATGCAGAGGTGGAGAGGGATGCAGAGGATGGAGAGGATGCAGAGGATGGAGAGGGATGCAGAGGGATGGAGAGGATGCAGAGGATGGAGAGGATGCAGAGGATGGAGAGGGATGCAGAGGGATGGAGAGGGATGCAGAGGGCGGGAGAGGATGCAGAGGGAGGAGAGGATGCAGAGGGATGCAGAGGACGCAGAGGGATGCAGAGGATGGAGGAGAGATGGGACGAGAGGGATGCAGAGGGATGCAGAGGATGGAGAGGGATGCAGAGGGATGGAGAGGGATGCAGAGGGCTGGAGAGGATGCAGAGGGATGGAGAGGGATGCAGAGGGATGGAGAGGGATGCAGAGGGAGGGAGAGGGATGCAGAGGGATGGAGAGGGATGCAGAGGGCGGGAGAGGGATGCAGAGGGCGGGGAGAGGATGCAGAGGGATGGAGAGGGATGGAGAGGGATGGAGAGGGATGCAGAGGGGAGAGGGATGCAGAGGAGGGAGAGGGATGCAGAGAGGGAGAGGGATGCAGAGGGATGCAGAGGGTGGGAGAGGGATGCAGAGGAGGAGAGGGATGCAGAGGGGCGGAGATGGATGCAGAGGGGGGAGATGGATGCAGAGGGATGCTGAGGGAGGAGAGGGATGCAGAGGGCGGGAGAGGGATGCAGAGGGCGGAGAGGGATGGAGAGGATGGAAAGGGATGCAGAGGGATGCAGAGGCGGGAGAGGGATGCAGAGGATGGGAGAGGGATGCAGAGGGGGAGAGGGATGCAGAGGGCGAGAGGATGCAGAGGGGGAGAGGGATGCAGAGGGATGCAGAGGGTGGGAGAGGGATGGAGAGGATGGAGAGGGATGCAGAGGGATGCAGAGGGCGGAGAGGGATGCAGAGGGCGGGAGAGGGATGCAGAGGCGGAGAGGGATGGACCCCAGCGAAGTTACACTGCTCTGCAGTTCCAGCCTGTGCCTGTCAGCCCCTCCCCACATTCCAGGCCACAGTGTTAGGGGCGTCTCCATGGAAACTAATGTGCAAATCCTCTAGCTGACAGCAGTGTATCTAAACTGCAGCTCTCCTCCCTCCCTCTCCAAGCTCAGCAGGCACCAAACTTGGTCTTAACAAGATCTCATGAATTAAATTAAGCGGAGCGGGTGCCAGCGAACTCCACAACACACTTTACACTCTCAAGAACTAAAGGGCTCCTCATCAGGGGTTCAGTGCGGTCGGGGGGTTCAGTGCGGTCAGGGGGTTCAGTGCGGTCAGGTGGGGTTCAGTGTGGTGGGGTTCAGTGCGGTCGGGGGTTCAGTGCGGTCGGGGGTTCAGTGCGGTCGGGGGTTTAGTGTGGTCGGGGTTCAGTGCGGTCGGGGGTTCATTGCGGTCGGGGTTCAGTGCGGCGGGGGTTCAGTGCGGTCAGGGGGTTCAGTGCAGTCAGGTGGGGTTCAGTGTGGTCGGGGGTTCAGTGCGGTCGGGGGTTCAGTGCGGTCGGGGGTTCAGTGCGGTCGGGGGTTCAGTGCGGTCAGGTGGGGTTCAGTGCGGTCAGGTGGGGTTCAGTGCGGTCGGGGGTTCAGTGCGGTCAGGTGGGGTTCAGTGCGGTCAGGGGGTTCAGTGCGGTCGAGGGGGTTCAGTGTGGTCGGGTTCAGTGCGGTCGGGGGTTCAGTGCGGTCGGGGGTTTAGTGTGGTCATGGGGGTTTAGTGCGGTCGGGGTTCAGTGTGGTCGGGGGTTCAGTGCGGTCGGGGGTTCAGTGCGGTCGGGGGTTCAGTGCGGTCGGGGGTTCAGCTCTGGTCTCACCGGGTCCAGGCTTTTGAAGAGGAGGATGTCCAGGCAGGCCTCCTGCAGCCGGCAGCGCTGCTCGTCTGTTTTGGGGTGCACGACTCGGGGCTCAGTATCCTCCTCCTCCTCATCGGGGTTAAAGGCCTCCGCACACACTGGGGGTGGAGGAAGATAGACAGCGTGACACACATGCGACTGGCCAGGAACAATCTCTCAGTGAACAGATTGTGCTGAATCATACTGAATCATACACACACGGACACTGACACACGCATACACACACAGAGAACGCCCCTCTCTCTCTCTCCCTCTCCCACACACAGGGTGACAATGCTGTTGCCGTGGAGACAAGAGAGCGCACACTGCCATTGACAAACCCAGAGCCTCTCCTCTCTCCCTCCCTGCTATTGATCCCTCTTCCAACCACCCTTCATCCTCTCCCATCACATTCCTCTCCCTCTCCTCCGCTCTAAGCACCCTGCCTGCCCCTCTCCCCCTGCATGGTTGGCTCACACCGCAGTTCTATCAGGGGGTCCCGGGCCGGGGGTCACTAGAGATCAAAGCCCCTCTTTGATCTGGAGGCGGTTCGATTGGTTCTCTGCGTCTCGCGAGGTCAGGGCTGCGGGAGGCGGCAGCAGCGGTCGATAAACAGCTCATCCTGAACACACTGCGCCCAGCCCTCCCTTTCATGAAGAAATCAATAAACAAGACGCACGCAGCTCTGAACAGTACAGTGCAGGGATGGGGAGAAGACTCCCATTGCACAGCAGCATGATCACTTCCTAGTTTAATAAGACACGTCTGAGCTTCTCACCTAGACACACTGGGGGCGAACCAAGCTGGTAGTAAACTGCTGTGCAATAGGAGTCCGATCTCCATCCCTGTGGTCTAGGACACGGTTCATGCAAAGTTTATTAACAATACGCTGACAGATCCTGTCACTCACGCAGCGCAGCACTCACATCGAGGGCAGTGTCTTAAGGAATCTCAGGATGCTCTTTGTAAAATAAATAAGATGATATCATGAGAGGAGTTTCTGAACCCCAGGACTGGGTGCAGCAGGGCTAGTGTGACTTTCAAGCCCTGGTTTGTAAAAGTGTGTCTGTGTGCGTCTCCATGGAAGGTAACTGTAGCACACAAAATAATCACACCTGTCTCACCACACCAGACATTTACATACATACAGTACGCAAAGCACATGGAAAACACACTCGCCACAAGCACACCCACTCATGCTCGCACTCAGCTGCATTACAGCATACTTATTACACCTCTGATTAGTGATCTCACAAACATTTATGACTTTTGTAATTTTGTACTTTTTAAAAGTTTCTCAGAGAGAGGGGATGGGGGGTTGCAGCGCTGTGCACAGTCTTACCTGAGACTCTCCTGCTGAACCTGTTGATGACTGGAGCTGTGGAGAGAGGAGAGGAGAGGAGGGTTAGCATGTAGAGCAGTCACACACGCACACGCACACACACACACACACAGCAGCACGCACACACACACACGCACGCACACATGCACACACACACGCACGCACGCACGCACGCACGCTTCACTAGCCAGGCAGACACCGACTTCAACATTAGACCCGCATTCGCAGTCTCTTGTGTATTCAATCCAGCAGACAGTGAAATATGAAGGGGCTCAAAAAAACCTCCCGCTTAATTACTGAGCAGCCATCGTCACCGCTGTCCAACACACACACACAGGGACAGGGACACACACACAGGGACAGGGACACACACACACAGGGACAGGGACACACACACACACACAGGGACACACACACACACACAGGGACAGGGACACACACACACAGGGACAGGGACACACACACACACAGGGACAGGGACACACACACACAGGGACAGGGACACACACACACACAGGGACAGGGACACACACACACAGGGACAGGGACACACACACACACAGGGACAGGGACACACACACACACACAGGGACAGGGACACACACACACACAGGGACAGGGACACACACACACAACAGGGACACACACACACAGGGACAGGGACACACACACACACACAGGGACAGGGACACACACACACAGGGACAGGGACACACACACACACAGGGACAGGGACACACACACACACAGGGACAGGGACACACACACACACAGGGACAGGGACACACACACACACAGGGACAGGGACACACACAGGGACAGGGACAGGGACACACACACACACAGGGACAGGGACACACACACACACACACAGGGACAGGGACACACACACACAGGGACAGGGACACACACACACACAGGGACAGGGACACACACACACACAGGGACAGGGACACACACACAGGGACAGGGACACACACACAGGGACAGGGACACACACACACACAGGGACAGGGACACACACACACACACACAGGGACACACACACACAGGGACAGGGACACACACACACACACACAGGGACAGGGACACACACACACACACATGGACAAGGACACACACACACAGGGACAGGGACACACACACACACATGGACAGGGACACACACACACACGGACAGGGACACACACACACACGGACAGGGACATACACACAGAGGGACAGGGACACACACACACGTTTACTTTGCCCTCGGATTGAAGACTTCACCCCGACTCATTCATATACAATCACACAACTCATACAGAGGACAGACCGACCACTGCATTTCAAGAACCATCAAGAGAGGGTTCAAAAACTTCAGCAGAGATCCAGCTCTCCACCCAGGAACAGACACACCCTGTACTGCATGTGGATGAAACATTCACGTCTAGAGATGTTAGTATAACATGGGCAGCATCTCCACGTATGAATCAAGGTAGGCTGTCTTCACAATGGGGCCTGGATATGCTGCTACCTGCATTCTGCAACACTGTGAGTTATGTGTGTAGATATCCACATTTATAATGAAATGCTATTGAAAATGAATGTGCCACAGTTATAATTAGCACTTCAAGAAAAGGTGTTTTTATTTTTTACAAGCTTGAGCTTCATTCATTCCCTTCTCTAAATATTAAGGTTCTCTACAATGTTGGTTTCTGTTAAATAAAATTGGCATAACGTTAAGATGCAATTAAATATTTAACAGAAGACTAAAAGCTATGAAAAGAAAAAATACTGTATCAATTCTGGGCTGTGTACCAGCCCAGAGAGGGTTGGGTCTGGAGTAACTTCAGTAACAGCTGTACCAGCGCCCAGAGAAGGGTTGGGTCTGGAGTAACTTCAGTAACAGCTGTACCAGCTCCAGAGAGGGTTGGTCTGGAGTAACTTCAGTAACAGCTGTACCAGCTCCAGAGAAGGGTTCGGTCTGGAGTAACTTCAGTAACAGCTGTACCAGCTCCAGAGAAGGGTTCGGGTCTGGAGTAACTTCAGTAACAGCTGTACCAGCGCTCCAGAGAAGGGTTCGGGTCTGGAGTAACTTCAGTAACAGCTGTACCAGCTCCAGAGAAGGGTTCGGTCTGGAGTAACTTCAGTAACAGCTGTACCAGCCCAGAGAAGGGTTCGGGTCTGGAGTAACTTCAGTAACAGCTGTACCAGCACTCCAGAGAAGGGTTCGGTCTGGAGTAACTTCAGTAACAGCTGTACCAGCTCCAGAGAAGGGTTCGGTCTGGAGTAACTTCAGTAACAGCTGTACCAGCTCCAGAGAAGGGTTCGGGTCTGGAGTAACTTCAGTAACAGCTGTACCAGCACTCCAGAGAAGGGTTCAGGTCTGGAGTAACTTCAGTAACAGCTGTACCAGCATTCCAGAGAAGGGTTCGGGTCTGGAGTAACTTCAGTAACAGCTGTACCAGCGCTCCAGAGAAGGGTTCGGGTCTGGAGTAACTTCACTAACAGCTGTACCAGCACTCCAGAGAAGGGTTCGGGTCTGGAGTAACTTCAGTAACAGCTGCACCAGCAGGGTTCGGGTCTGGAGTAACTTCAGTAACAGCTGTACCAGCGCTCCAGAGAAGGGTTCAGGTCTGGATGCACTCCCATTGCAGAGCTGTTTGAGCCAGTCCTGGTTTTACCTAATAAGATGCACCGGTCCTTTGACATCGACACTGCCCACACACACCAAGAACATCTTCAGTTTTACTCTGATTCCGAGGATTTAGGGTTTTAAAAAAAAGCCAGCAGACTAAACACAGGAAGAACATAATCATTTCCTGAACGAGAGCAGGCCGTTCAGCCCATCAGTGCTCGTCCGGTTCCTGGTAGCGAATCGATGCCAAAACTTCAAGTCGGGTCTTAAAGGACCCCAGTGATTCTGTGACTAGGAATCCCATTCCATCCCCTCACCACTCTCTGTGTGAAGAAGAGTCTCCTTCAACAACATGATTAGGTAACCCATTCCATCCCCTCACCACTCTCTGTGTGAAGAAGAGTCTCCTACAACAACATGACTAGATAACCCATTCCATCCCCCCAGCTCCGAGGAGCACAACGTACTGTACACAGCGCCCCACTGCCCCAGCTCCGAGGAGCACAACGTACTGTACACAGCGTCCAGGACTGCAGGCACAGCGAGGCTCATTGTTCTCAGAAAGAGCAGAGAGCTGAGATAAGGAGAGGACCTTTCATACCCACACATCAGTGTAGAAACCCTCTCCTTGCTTTCAGAGAGAGAGAGAGAGAGAGAGAGAGACGCACACACACTGATGGATATCTAGCACAGCTGTGTGTGAGTGAGTGAGTGAGAGCGATCCAGGAGGGGGGGTCTGTATTCACACAGCGGAGGGGAGTCCCTGAGTGTCAGGCGACTCGGCAGATCAAGGCTGGATCACAAGGTCTCTCTGATAGTGGAGGAGGACACAGACAGCAAGCTCACTCACTCACCACATAGATAGAGTACTAGAATACACTTTCACATGTTTAAACCAATTCCTGGCACCTCACAGTGAGCAGGTGCTCTGTGTTGTGTTTTGTTTTAATATGAGGTTGGAGCAGCGAGGTTTACCCAGAGAGACGGAGAGCAGAGCAGCGAGGTTTACCCAGAGAGACGGAGAGCAGAGCAGCGAGGTTTACCCAGAGAGACGGAGAGCAGAGCAGCGAGGTTTACCCAGAGAGACGGACAGCAGAGCAGCGAGGTTTACCCAGAGAGACAGAGAGCAGAGCAGCGAGGTTTACCCAGAGAGACGGAGAGCAGAGGAGCGAGGTTTACCCAGAGAGACGGAGAGCAGAGCAGCGAGGTTTACACAGAGAGACGGAGAGCAGAGGAGCGAGGTTTACCCAGAGAGACAGAGAGCAGAGCAGCAAGGCTTACCCAGAGAGACGGAGAGCAGAGCAGCGAGGTTTACCCAGAGAGACGGAGAGCAGAGCAGCGAGGTTTACCCAGAGAGACGAGAGAGCAGAGGAGCAAGGTTTACACAGAGAGACGGAGAGCAGATCAGCGAGGTTTACCCAGAGAGACGGAGAGCAGAGCAGCGAGGTTTACACAGCGAGACGGAGAGCAGAGCAGCGAGGTTTACACAGCGAGACGGAGAGCAGAGCAGCGAGGTTTACACAGAGACGGAGAGCAGAGCAGCGAGGTTTACCCAGAGAGACGGAGAGCAGAGCAGCAAGGTTTACCCAGAGAGACGGAGAGCAGAGCAGCGAGGTTTACACAGCGAGACGGAGAGCAGAGCAGCGAGGTTTACCCAGCGAGACGGAGAGCAGAGCAGCGAGGTTTACACAGCGAGACGGAGAGCAGAGCAGCGAGGTTTACACAGCGAGACGGAGAGCAGAGCAGCGAGGTTTACACAGCGAGACGGAGAGCAGAGCAGCGAGGTTTACCCAGAGAGATGGAGAGCAGAGCAGCGAGGTTTACCCAGAGAGACGGAGAGCAGAGCAGCGAGGTTTACCCAGAGAGACGGACAGCAAAGCAGCGAGGTTTACCCAGAGAGACGGAGAGCAGAGCAGCGAGGTTTACCCAGAGAGACAGAGAGCAGAGCAGCGAGGTTTACACAGCGAGACGGAGAGCAGAGCAGCGAGGTTTACCCAGAGAGACGGAGAGCAGAGCAGCGAGGTTTACCCAGAGAGACGGAGAGCAGAGCAGCGAGGTTTACACAGCGAGACGGAGAGCAGAGCAGCGAGGTTTACACAGAGAGGCGGAGAGCAGAGCAGCGAGGTTTACACAGAGAGACGGAGAGCAGAGCAGCGAGGTTTACACAGCGAGACGGAGAGCAGAGCAGCGAGGTTTACACAGAGAGGCGGAGAGCAGAGCAGCGAGGTTTACACAGAGAGACGGAGAGCAGAGCCTGTCAACAGCAGAGCGATCCATCATCCCCTCGGAGTGCTATAAACTACAGGGCTGCAAGGTCAACTGTGAGAGAGAGAGAGAGAGAGAGAGAGAGAGAGAGAGAGGGATCTCTGTACATTTGCTACATTAACAGCAATGCATGTTTGACTCTCTCTCCCCCGTACACAGACAGGATGAAATGTACTGGAATTCTCACTCCTCCTCGCAGTCCTTTCATTTTTATAATTCTAATACAACACGCTCAGTCACACAGCGGCGATCAGTTTTCTCCTTGTTTCATTTGGGCTGCAAGTGGCGCATCTGCTCCATTTAATTCAATTCAGGTCCAGGCTCGTTTCCATGCATTGCGTCCTTGCCTTCTGTGTTACAACGGGCATTGGGAATGTTTCGGGTACAGCTCTAAGCAGTGACCCTCCAATGCCTGTGCCTGATTCACACAGCTCTAAGCAGTGACCCCTCCAATGCCTGTGCCTGATTCACACAGCTCTAAGCAGTGACCCCTCCAATGACTGTCCCTGATTCACACAGCTCTAAGCAGTGACTCCTCCAATGCCTGTCCCTGATTCACACAGCTCTAAGCAGTGACCCCTCCAATGCCTGTGCCTGTTTCACACAGCTCTAAGCAGTGACCCCTCCAATGCCTGTCCCTGATTCACACAGGTCTAAGCAGTGACCCCTCCAATGCCTGTCCCTGATTCACACAGCTCTAAGCAGTGACCCCTCCAATGCCTGTGCCTGATTCACACAGCTCTAAGCAGTGACCCCTCCAATGCCTGTGCCTGATTCACACAGCTCTAAGCAGTGACCCCTCCAATGCCTGTGCCTGATTCACACAGCTCTAAGCAGTGACCCCTCCAATGCCTGTGCCTGATTCACACAGCTCTAAGCAGTGACCCCTCCAATGCCTGTCCCTGATTCACACAGCTCTAAGCAGTGACCCCTCCAATGCCTGTCCCTGATTCACACAGCTCTAAGCAGTGACTCCTCCAATGCCTGTCCCTGATTCACACAGCTCTAAGCAGTGACTCCTCCAATGCCTGTGCCCGATTCACACAGCTCTAAGCAGTGACCCCTCCAATGCCTGTGCCTGATTCACACAGCTCTAAGCAGTGACCCCTCCAATGCCTGTGCCTGATTCACACAGCTCTAAGCAGTGACCCCTCCAATGCCTGTGCCTGATTCACACAGCTCTAAGCAGTGACTCCTCCAATGCCTGTGCCTGATTCACACAGCTCTAAGCAGTGACCCCTCCAATGCCTGTCCCTGATTCACACAGCTCTAAGCAGTGACCCCTCCAATGCCTGTGCCTGATTCACACAGCTCTAAGCAGTGACCCCTCCAATGCCTGTGCCTGATTCACACAGCTCTAAGCAGTGACCCCTCCAATGCCTGTGCCTGATTCACACAGCTCTAAGCAGTGACTCCTCCAATGCCTGTGCCTGATTCACACAGCTCTAAGCAGTGACCCCTCCAATGCCTGTGCCTGATTCACACAGCTCTAAGCAGTGACCCCTCCAATGCCTGTGCCTGATTCACACAGCTCTAAGCAGTGACCCCTCCAATGCCTGTGCCTGATTCACACAGCTCTAAGCAGTGACCCTCCAATGCCTGTGCCTGATTCACACAGCTCTAAGCAGTGACCCCTCCAATGCCTGTGCCTGATTCACACAGCTCTAAGCAGTGACTCCTCCAATGCCTGTCCCTGATTCACACAGCTCTAAGCAGTGACTCCTCCAATGCCTGTGCCTGATTCACACAGCTCTAAGCAGTGACCCTCCAATGCCTGTGCCTGATTCACACAGTCTAGCCCTTATTCAGTTATCTGAAGAATGAGTTTGTTTTTCAAGTCTACTCTGACTGATTAAAGTCTGATTCACACTAAACTGAGCGAGACGCTGTTCAGGGAGTCAGCTGCCTGGGGAGGGTGGGGAGGGTAAGGGGAGGCGTGGGAGTGTATTGTTACTGAACAGCCCCCTCTGCTGCTCTGTGTATTGTGGGTTTACTGGTCTGAACCAACTCTCCTCTCTCTCTCTCCCTCTCCCTCTCTTGCTCCCTCCCTTCCCCTCTCCCTCCCTCTCTGGCTCTCCCCCTCTCTCCCTCCTTTTTAAAATGCCTTTATGATTCTTCACACTTTGTGTCCGTGCGTCACAAGCTGGTTTTTTTTGTGGTTTTTTTCTATAAACTGTTTAAATTCATTACAAGCTCCTCATTCCTGGACGGTGCTGACCCGGTTAGCTTCTGGTTCTCTGTAGTATTTTGGTACTAGACCCTGGTTCTGAGCTGGCAGCGATCCAGTCACTGAGTTCTGACTCTCTTTAAGCCAACATTAAGCAGCCCTGAACACTCTGTATAATTGGCTTTGGTTGGTCATTTCATTAAAATAGATTTTAAAAAAAAAGTCCTTGATGCAGAGTCAGCGAGGTACAGATCAACCTGAGCTAATCGGACACACACACACGATCAGACACACAATCAGACACACACACACACGATCAGACACACAATCAGGCACACACACTGACACACACACACAGTCAGCGAGGTGCAGCTCTACCTGAGCTAATCCGAGACACACACACACACACACACACACACTGTCACACAGAGACACACGATCAGACACACACACATACTTGCGTGCAATGGAGAAAAGCTGCAGCACAGAGATTAACTTCAAGAGGCTAATCAATTCAGAGCCATTAGCAGCACTCTGCTCCCTCACACGACGCAGCTCAGCCAGCCTCGCAGACGCGGCTCCCTCCCCGACAGGCTCCCTGCAGCTCAGCCAGCCTCGCAGACGCGGCTCCCTCCCCGACAGGCTCCCTGCAGCTCAGCCAGCCTCGCAGACGCAGCTCCCTCCCCGACAGGCTGCCTGCAGCTCAGCCAGCCTTGCAGACGCAGCTCCCTCCCCGACAGGCTCCCTGCAGCTCAGCCAGCCTCGCAGACGCGGCTCCCTCCCCGACAGGCTGCCTGCAGCTCAGCCAGCCTTGCAGACGCAGCTCCCTCCCCGACAGGCTCCCTGCAGCTCAGCCAGCCTTGCAGACGCGGCTCCCTCCCCGACAGGCTCCCTGCAGCTCAGCCAGCCTCGCAGACGCAGCTCCCTCCCCGACAGGCTGCCTGCAGCTCAGCCAGCCTCGCAGACGCGGCTCCCTCCCCGACAGGCTGCCTGCAGCTCAGCCAGCCTCGCAGACGCAGGCTCCCTCCCCGACAGGCTGCCTGCAGCTCAGCCAGCCTCGCAGACGCGGCTCCCTCCCGACAGGCTCCTGCAGCTCAGCCAGCCTCACAGGCGGCTCCCTCCCGACAGGCTCCCTGCAGCTCAGCCAGCCTCACAGATGCGGCTCCCTCCCGACAGGCTGCCTGCAGCTCAGCCAGCCTTGCAGGCGCAGCTCCCTCCCCGACAGGCTCCTGCAGCTCAGCCAGCCTCGCAGGCGCGGCTCCCTCCCGACAGGCTCCTGCAGCTCAGCCAGCCTCGCAGGCGCAGCTCCCTCCCGACAGGCTGCCTGCAGCTCAGCCAGCCTCGCAGAGCGCAGCTCCCTCCCGACAGGCTGCCTGCAGCTCAGCCAGCCTCGCAGACGCGGCTCCCTCCCGACAGGCTGCCTGCAGCTCAGCCAGCCTCGCAGGCGCGGCTCCCTCCCCGACAGGCTCCCTGCAGCTCAGCCAGCCTGCAGGCGCGGCTCCCTCCCGACAGGCTCCTGCAGCTCAGCCAGCCTCGCAGGCGCAGCTCCCTCCCGACAGGCTCCCTGCAGCTCAGCCAGCCTTGCAGGCGCAGTCCCTCCCGACAGGCTGCCTGCAGCTCAGCCAGCCTCGCAGATGCAGCTTCACTCTTGGTTAGTGTAGCGAGGGTAATAAAGCATGACAGCATGGTAAAGCATCCTCATAAAGACCATGGGAAAAAACACCCCACCACATGGCAAGCGCGGTAATGCACAACACTACCGTGGGAAAGCCAACTTCCGAGAGAACACAGCGAGCTGCGGTCAGTGTGCACCGTGCCCAGGAATCCAAGGGGTGTGTCAGGGCTCCCAGAACAAGCCCTGCCCTCTTTGCCTGTATATTCTTGCAGAGCGGCGTTTCAGCATTCATTCAAAAGGGTTCCTCCCAGCTGCACGACACTGAATAGAATCTACATTCAACACACACAATAGAGTAGCATTATCAATTCCACGGAGAGAGAGAGAGCAAGAGAGAGAGGGGGAGGGAGAGAGAGAGAGAGGAGAGAGAGAGAGGGAGAGAGAGGGAGAGAGAGAGAGGGAGAGAGAGAGAGAGGGAGGGAGAGAGAGAGAGGAGGGAAAGAGAGGGAGGGAAGAGAGAGGGGGAGGGAGGGAGAGAGAGAGAGGAGAGGGAGAGAGAGAGGAGAGAGAGAGAGGAGAGAGAGAGAGGGGGAGAGACAGAGAGGAGAGGAGAGGAGCCCTGGGCACTTAAACATACTGATAGAATTCCCGCTTTTCAATTCCAATCACTTTCTAAAATCAATTTCTTATTCCACACACATAAAGACACACACAGGCACAGTGACACACACACACACACAGGAAGTCTCACACCGCCCCATTTCCATTCTCCAGGCTACAATGAAATAGACACTAATCCAGCACTGGAAAAAAAAACAAGTTGTCATATTTGAAGATAAGAAACATATGTTAAACTCGAGTAACAGATATCTGTGTAGCTTCCCTCCCTCTCTGTGTTTCAATAGGGCTGTGTGTGTGTGTGTGTGTGTGTGTGTGTGTGTAGCTTCCCTCCCTCTCTCTCTCTGTGCTCGGGCTGCGTGTGTGGGTGGGTGTGTTTGTGTGGGTGGGTGTGTTTGTGTGGGTGGGTGTGTTTGTGTGGGTGTGACAGAGAGACAGAGACAGACAGACAGAGAGAGAGACAGATAGGCAGGCAGACAGGACAGGTCTCCTCTCAGGTGTGACACACATACGCACAGGAGCCTCAGGGCTGGTTCACACTGCTGTGTTGGATGAATGGGACACGTCAGGATGAGGCAGCAGGAAACGCAGAGCAGCTTCACTCTGACCATTCAACAGCTCTGGCCATTTCAAAACATTATCCACCCCGACGCCATTTCAAAACACTATCCACCCCGACGCCATTTCAAAACATTATCCACCCGGCCATTTCAAAACACTATCCACCCCCGCCATTTCAAAACATTATCCACCCCGGCCATTTCAAAACATTATCCACCCCGCGCCATTTCAAAACATTATCCACCCCGCCATTTCAAAACATTATCCACCCCAGCCATTTCAAAACATTATCCACCCACGCCATTTCAAAACATTATCCACCCCACGCCATTTCAAAACATTATCCACCCCCGCCATTTCAAAACATTATCCACCCCGGCCATTTCAAAACATTATCCACCCCAGCCATTTCAAAACATTATCCACCCCCGCCATTTCAAAACATTATCCACCCCGCGCCATTTCAAAACATTATCCACCCCACGCCATTTCAAAACATTATCCACCCCGCCATTTCAAAACATTATCCACCCGCGCCATTTCAAAACATTATCCACCCCACGCCATTTCAAAACATTATCCACCCGCGCCATTTCAAAACATTATCCACCCCGGCCATTTCAAAACATTATCCACCCCGCGCCATTTCAAAACATTATCCACCCCGGCCATTTCAAAACATTATCCACCCGCGCCATTTCAAAACATTATCCACCCGCGCCATTTCAAAACATTATCCACCCCGCCATTTCAAAACATTATCCACCCCGCGCATTTCAAAACATTATCCACCCGCGCCATTTCAAAACATTATCCACCCCGCGCCATTTCAAAACATTATCCACCCCAGCCATTTCAAAACATTATCCACCCGCGCCATTTCAAAACATTATCCACCCCACGCCATTTCAAAACATTATCCACCCGCGCCATTTCAAAACATTATCCACCCACGCCATTTCAAAACATTATCCACCCCGCCATTTCAAAACATTATCCACCCCGCCATTTCAAAACATTATCCACCCCGCCATTTCAAAACATTATCCACCCGCGCCATTTCAAAACATTATCCACCCCGCGCCATTTCAAAACATTATCCACCCGGCCATTTCAAAACATTATCCACCCCGCCATTTCAAAACATTATCCACCCCGCCATTTCAAAACATTATCCACCCCGCCATTTCAAAACATTATCCACCCCGCGCCATTTCAAAACATTATCCACCCCAGCCATTTCAAAACATTATCCACCCGCGCCATTTCAAAACATTATCCACCCCACGCCATTTCAAAACATTATCCACCCCGCCATTTCAAAACATTATCCACCCCGCGCCATTTCAAAACATTATCCACCCCGCGCCATTTCAAAACATTATCCACCCCGCCATTTCAAAACATTATCCACCCGCGCCATTTCAAAACATTATCCACCCACGCCATTTCAAAACATTATCCACCCCGCCATTTCAAAACATTATCCACCCCGGCCATTTCAAAACATTATCCACCCCAGCCATTTCAAAACATTATCCACCCCGCGCCATTTCAAAACATTATCCACCCAGCCATTTCAAAACATTATCCACCCCACGCCATTTCAAAACATTATCCACCCACGCCATTTCAAAACATTATCCACCCCGCCATTTCAAAACATTATCCACCCGCGCCATTTCAAAACATTATCCACCCCGCCATTTCAAAACATTATCCACCCCGCCATTTCAAAACATTATCCACCCCGCCATTTCAAAACATTATCCACCCACGCCATTTCAAAACATTATCCACCCGCGCCATTTCAAAACATTATCCACCCCACGCCATTTCAAAACATTATCCACCCACGCCATTTCAAAACATTATCCACCCACGCCATTTCAAAACATTATCCACCCACGCCATTTCAAAACATTATCCACCCACGCCATTTCAAAACATTATCCACCCACGCCATTTCAAAACATTATCCACCCACGCCATTTCAAAACATTATCCACCCGCGCCATTTCAAAACATTATCCACCCCACGCCATTTCAAAACATTATCCACCCCGCCATTTCAAAACATTATCCACCCCAGCCATTTCAAAACATTATCCACCCCGGCCATTTCAAAACATTATCCACCCCGCCATTTCAAAACATTATCCACCCCGCCATTTCAAAACATTATCCACCCCGCCATTTCAAAACATTATCCACCCACGCCATTTCAAAACATTATCCACCCCGCCATTTCAAAACATTATCCACCCCGCCATTTCAAAACATTATCCACCCCGCGCCATTTCAAAACATTATCCACCCCAGCCATTTCAAAACATTATCCACCCCGCCATTTCAAAACATTATCCACCCACGCCATTTCAAAACATTATCCACCCCGCCATTTCAAAACATTATCCACCCACGCCATTTCAAAACATTATCCACCCCGGCCATTTCAAAACATTATCCACCCCGCCATTTCAAAACATTATCCACCCGCGCCATTTCAAAACATTATCCACCCCACGCCATTTCAAAACATTATCCACCCACGCCATTTCAAAACATTATCCACCCACGCCATTTCAAAACATTATCCACCCACGCCATTTCAAAACATTATCCACCCACGCCATTTCAAAACATTATCCACCCCACGCCATTTCAAAACATTATCCACCCACGCCATTTCAAAACATTATCCACCCACGCCATTTCAAAACATTATCCACCCACGCCATTTCAAAACATTATCCACCCCGCGCCATTTCAAAACATTATCCACCCCACGCCATTTCAAAACATTATCCACCCCGCGCCATTTCAAAACATTATCCACCCCCGCCATTTCAAAACATTATCCACCCCGGCCATTTCAAAACATTATCCACCCCGCCATTTCAAAACATTATCCACCCCGCCATTTCAAAACATTATCCACCCCGCCATTTCAAAACATTATCCACCCCACGCCATTTCAAAACATTATCCACCCCGCCATTTCAAAACATTATCCACCCCACGCCATTTCAAAACATTATCCACCCCGCCATTTCAAAACATTATCCACCCCCGCCATTTCAAAACATTATCCACCCGCGCCATTTCAAAACATTATCCACCCGCGCCATTTCAAAACATTATCCACCCCGCCATTTCAAAACATTATCCACCCCACGCCATTTCAAAACATTATCCACCCACGCCATTTCAAAACATTATCCACCCACGCCATTTCAAAACATTATCCACCCCACGCCATTTCAAAACATTATCCACCCACGCCATTTCAAAACATTATCCACCCCACGCCATTTCAAAACATTATCCACCCGCGCCATTTCAAAACATTATCCACCCACGCCATTTCAAAACATTATCCACCCGCGCCATTTCAAAACATTATCCACCCCACGCCATTTCAAAACATTATCCACCCCGCCATTTCAAAACATTATCCACCCACGCCATTTCAAAACATTATCCACCCCGCCATTTCAAAACATTATCCACCCCACGCCATTTCAAAACATTATCCACCCACGCCATTTCAAAACATTATCCACCCACGCCATTTCAAAACATTATCCACCCCCGCCATTTCAAAACATTATCCACCCGCGCCATTTCAAAACATTATCCACCCCACGCCATTTCAAAACATTATCCACCCGCGCCATTTCAAAACATTATCCACCCAGCCATTTCAAAACATTATCCACCCACGCCATTTCAAAACATTATCCACCCCGAGCCATTTCAAAACATTATCCACCCCGCCATTTCAAAACATTATCCACCCCGGCCATTTCAAAACATTATCCACCCACGCCATTTCAAAACATTATCCACCCCACGCCATTTCAAAACATTATCCACCCACGCCATTTCAAAACATTATCCACCCGACGCCATTTCAAAACATTATCCACCCCACGCCATTTCAAAACATTATCCACCCACGCCATTTCAAAACATTATCCACCCGCGCCATTTCAAAACATTATCCACCCCGCCATTTCAAAACATTATCCACCCCCGCCATTTCAAAACATTATCCACCCCGCCATTTCAAAACATTATCCACCCCACGCCATTTCAAAACATTATCCACCCCACGCCATTTCAAAACATTATCCACCCCGCGCCATTTCAAAACATTATCCACCCCACGCCATTTCAAAACATTATCCACCCCACGCCATTTCAAAACATTATCCACCCCGCCATTTCAAAACATTATCCACCCCCGCCATTTCAAAACATTACCTCCCCACCCCCCACGCCATTTCAAAACATTATCCACCCCGACGCCATTTCAAAACATTATCCACCCCGACGCCATTTCAAAACATTATCCACCCCCCACGCCATTTCAAAACATTATCCACCCCACGCCATTTCAAAACATTATCCACCCCACGCCATTTCAAAACATTATCCACCCACGCCATTTCAAAACATTATCCACCCCACGCCATTTCAAAACATTATCCACCCCACGCCATTTCAAAACATTATCCACCCCACGCCATTTCAAAACATTATCCACCCCACGCCATTTCAAAACATTATCCACCCCACGCCATTTCAAAACATTATCCACCCCACGCCATTTCAAAACATTATCCACCCCACGCCATTTCAAAACATTATCCACCCACGCCATTTCAAAACATTATCCACCCCACGCCATTTCAAAACATTATCCACCCCACGCCATTTCAAAACATTATCCACCCACGCCATTTCAAAACATTATCCACCCCACGCCATTTCAAAACATTATCCACCCGCGCCATTTCAAAACATTATCCACCCCGACGCCATTTCAAAACATTATCCACCCCCGCCATTTCAAAACATTATCCACCCCACGCCATTTCAAAACATTATCCACCCCGCGCCATTTCAAAACATTATCCACCCACGCCATTTCAAAACATTATCCACCCCACGCCATTTCAAAACATTATCCACCCCACGCCATTTCAAAACATTATCCACCCCGCGCCATTTCAAAACATTATCCACCCCACGCCATTTCAAAACATTATCCACCCCACGCCATTTCAAAACATTATCCACCCCGACGCCATTTCAAAACATTATCCACCCCCACGCCATTTCAAAACATTATCCACCCCACGCCATTTCAAAACATTATCCACCCCACGCCATTTCAAAACATTATCCACCCCACGCCATTTCAAAACATTATCCACCCCACGCCATTTCAAAACATTATCCACCCCACGCCATTTCAAAACATTATCCACCCCACGCCATTTCAAAACATTATCCACCCCACGCCATTTCAAAACATTATCCACCCCGCCATTTCAAAACATTATCCACCCGCGCCATTTCAAAACATTATCCACCCCCGCCATTTCAAAACATTATCCACCCACGCCATTTCAAAACATTATCCACCCCGCCATTTCAAAACATTATCCACCCCACGCCATTTCAAAACATTATCCACCCCACGCCATTTCAAAACATTATCCACCCCACGCCATTTCAAAACATTATCCACCCGACGCCATTTCAAAACATTATCCACCCACGCCATTTCAAAACATTATCCACCCCACGCCATTTCAAAACATTATCCACCCGACGCCATTTCAAAACATTATCCACCCCGACGCCATTTCAAAACATTATCCACCCACGCCATTTCAAAACATTATCCACCCCGCGCCATTTCAAAACATTATCCACCCCCGCCATTTCAAAACATTATCCACCCACGCCATTTCAAAACATTATCCACCCCAGCCATTTCAAAACATTATCCACCCCACGCCATTTCAAAACATTATCCACCCCACGCCATTTCAAAACATTATCCACCCCACGCCATTTCAAAACATTATCCACCCACGCCATTTCAAAACATTATCCACCCACGCCATTTCAAAACATTATCCACCCCCGCCATTTCAAAACATTATCCACCCCACGCCATTTCAAAACATTATCCACCCCACGCCATTTCAAAACATTATCCACCCCCGCCATTTCAAAACATTATCCACCCCACGCCATTTCAAAACATTATCCACCCCACGCCATTTCAAAACATTATCCACCCCACGCCATTTCAAAACATTATCCACCCCACGCCATTTCAAAACATTATCCACCCCACGCCATTTCAAAACATTATCCACCCCACGCCATTTCAAAACATTATCCACCCCGCCATTTCAAAACATTATCCACCCACGCCATTTCAAAACATTATCCACCCACGCCATTTCAAAACATTATCCACCCCACGCCATTTCAAAACATTATCCACCCCGCGCCATTTCAAAACATTATCCACCCGCGCCATTTCAAAACATTATCCACCCCGCGCCATTTCAAAACATTATCCACCCGACGCCATTTCAAAACATTATCCACCCCACGCCATTTCAAAACATTATCCACCCCGACGCCATTTCAAAACATTATCCACCCCACGCCATTTCAAAACATTATCCACCCCACGCCATTTCAAAACATTATCCACCCCGCGCCATTTCAAAACATTATCCACCCACGCCATTTCAAAACATTATCCACCCACGCCATTTCAAAACATTATCCACCCCACGCCATTTCAAAACATTATCCACCCCGCGCCATTTCAAAACATTATCCACCCCACGCCATTTCAAAACATTATCCACCCCGCCATTTCAAAACATTATCCACCCCGCCATTTCAAAACATTATCCACCCCGACGCCATTTCAAAACATTATCCACCCACGCCATTTCAAAACATTATCCACCCGCGCCATTTCAAAACATTATCCACCCGCGCCATTTCAAAACATTATCCACCCACGCCATTTCAAAACATTATCCACCCGCCATTTCAAAACATTATCCACCCCACGCCATTTCAAAACATTATCCACCCCACGCCATTTCAAAACATTATCCACCCCACGCCATTTCAAAACATTATCCACCCCACGCCATTTCAAAACATTATCCACCCCACGCCATTTCAAAACATTATCCACCCCGCCATTTCAAAACATTATCCACCCGACGCCATTTCAAAACATTATCCACCCACGCCATTTCAAAACATTATCCACCCGCGCCATTTCAAAACATTATCCACCCCGCGCCATTTCAAAACATTATCCACCCCAGCCATTTCAAAACATTATCCACCCGACGCCATTTCAAAACATTATCCACCCCGCCATTTCAAAACATTATCCACCCCGACGCCATTTCAAAACATTATCCACCCACGCCATTTCAAAACATTATCCACCCCACGCCATTTCAAAACATTATCCACCCCACGCCATTTCAAAACATTATCCACCCCACGCCATTTCAAAACATTATCCACCCCACGCCATTTCAAAACATTATCCACCCCACGCCATTTCAAAACATTATCCACCCCACGCCATTTCAAAACATTATCCACCCGACGCCATTTCAAAACATTATCCACCCCACGCCATTTCAAAACATTATCCACCCCACGCCATTTCAAAACATTATCCACCCCGCCATTTCAAAACATTATCCACCCCGGCCATTTCAAAACATTATCCACCCCACGCCATTTCAAAACATTATCCACCCCACGCCATTTCAAAACATTATCCACCCCACGCCATTTCAAAACATTATCCACCCCGACGCCATTTCAAAACATTATCCACCCCGACGCCATTTCAAAACATTATCCACCCACGCCATTTCAAAACATTATCCACCCCACGCCATTTCAAAACATTATCCACCCCACGCCATTTCAAAACATTATCCACCCGCGCCATTTCAAAACATTATCCACCCCACGCCATTTCAAAACATTATCCACCCCACGCCATTTCAAAACATTATCCACCCACGCCATTTCAAAACATTATCCACCCCCCACGCCATTTCAAAACATTATCCACCCCGACGCCATTTCAAAACATTATCCACCCCACGCCATTTCAAAACATTATCCACCCCGCGCCATTTCAAAACATTATCCACCCCGGCCATTTCAAAACATTATCCACCCCGCCATTTCAAAACATTATCCACCCCCGCCATTTCAAAACATTATCCACCCCCGCCATTTCAAAACATTATCCACCCCACGCCATTTCAAAACATTATCCACCCCGCGCCATTTCAAAACATTATCCACCCCACGCCATTTCAAAACATTATCCACCCCACGCCATTTCAAAACATTATCCACCCCGACGCCATTTCAAAACATTATCCACCCCCGCGCCATTTCAAAACATTATCCACCCCGACGCCATTTCAAAACATTATCCACCCCGACGCCATTTCAAAACATTATCCACCCCCCACGCCATTTCAAAACATTATCCACCCCCCACGCCATTTCAAAACATTATCCACCCCGACGCCATTTCAAAACATTATCCACCCCCACGCCATTTCAAAACATTATCCACCCCGCGCCATTTCAAAACATTATCCACCCCGACGCCATTTCAAAACATTATCCACCCCGACGCCATTTCAAAACATTATCCACCCCGACGCCATTTCAAAACATTATCCACCCCCGCGCCATTTCAAAACATTATCCACCCCACGCCATTTCAAAACATTATCCACCCCACGCCATTTCAAAACATTATCCACCCCACGCCATTTCAAAACATTATCCACCCACGCCATTTCAAAACATTATCCACCCCACGCCATTTCAAAACATTATCCACCCCACGCCATTTCAAAACATTATCCACCCCACGCCATTTCAAAACATTATCCACCCCGACGCCATTTCAAAACATTATCCACCCCACGCCATTTCAAAACATTATCCACCCCACGCCATTTCAAAACATTATCCACCCCACGCCATTTCAAAACATTATCCACCCCACGCCATTTCAAAACATTATCCACCCCGCGCCATTTCAAAACATTATCCACCCCCGCCATTTCAAAACATTATCCACCCCGCCATTTCAAAACATTATCCACCCCACGCCATTTCAAAACATTATCCACCCCACGCCATTTCAAAACATTATCCACCCCGCGCCATTTCAAAACATTATCCACCCACGCCATTTCAAAACATTATCCACCCCGCACCATTTCAAAACATTATCCACCCCCGCCATTTCAAAACATTATCCACCCCGACGCCATTTCAAAACATTATCCACCCGCGCCATTTCAAAACATTATCCACCCCGCGCCATTTCAAAACATTATCCACCCCACGCCATTTCAAAACATTATCCACCCCGCGCCATTTCAAAACATTATCCACCCCGCGCCATTTCAAAACATTATCCACCCCACGCCATTTCAAACATTATCCGCCCCGCTTATTTCAAAACATTATCCACCCGACGTCCATTTCAAAACATTATCCACCCCACGCCATTTCAAAACATTATCCACCCCACGCCATTTCAAAACATTATCCACCCCGCGCCATTTCAAAACATTATCCACCCGGCGCCATTTCAAAACATTATCCACCCACGCCATTTCAAAACATTATCCACCCGCGCCATTTCAAAACATTATCCACCCCGCACCATTTCAAAACATTATCCACCCACGCCATTTCAAACATTATCCACCCCGCCATTTCAAAACATTATCCACCCCACGCCATTTCAAAACATTATCCACCCCAGCCATTTCAAAACATTATCCACCCCGCGCCATTTCAAAACATTATCCACACGCCATTTCAAAACATTATCCACCCCGCGCCATTTCAAAACATTATCCACCCCGACGCCATTTCAAAACATTATCCACCCCGACGCCATTTCAAAACATTATCCACCCCCCACGCCATTTCAAAACATTATCCACCCCCACGCCATTTCAAAACATTATCCACCCCCCACGCCATTTCAAAACATTATCCACCCGGCGCCATTTCAAAACATTATCCACCCCACGCCATTTCAAAACATTACCCCCCCCGACGCCATTTCAAAACATTATCCACCCCGACGCCATTTCAAAACATTACCCACCCCGCACGCCATTTCAAAACATTATCCACCCCCCACGCCATTTCAAAACATTACCCACCCCGCCATTTCAAACATTATCCACCCTCATGCCATTTCAAACTACACTCTCAGTGACGCAGTGTGAGAGCTCTGTTATAAACACTCACTGCACTCTCAGTGACGCAGTGTGAGAGCTCTGTTATAAACACTCACTACACTCTCAGTGACGCAGTGTGAGAGCTCTGTTATAAACACTCACTACACTCTCAGTGACGCAGTGTGAGAGCTCTGTTATAAACACTCACTGCACTCTCTCAGTGATGCAGTGTGAGAGCTGTTATAAACACTCACAGTGACAGTGTGAGAGCTCTGTTATAAACACTCACTACACTCTCAGTGACGCAGTGTGAGAGCTCTGTTATAAACACTCACTACACTCTCAGTGACGCAGTGTGAGAGCTCTGTTATAAACACTCACTACACTCTCAGTGACGCAGTGTGAGAGCTCTGTTATAAACACTCACTACACTCTCAGTGACGCAGTGTGAGAGCTCTGTTATAAACACTCACTACACTCTCAGTGACGCAGTGTGAGAGCTCTGTTATAAACACTCACTGCACTCTCTCAGTGATAGTGCACTCTGTTATAAACACTCACAGTGACTGAACTGTTGAGAGCTCTGTTATAAACACTCACTACACTCTCAGTGACGCAGTGTGAGAGCTCTGTTATAAACACTCACTACACTCTCAGTGACGCAGTGTGAGAGCTCTGTTATAAACACTCACTACACTCTCAGTGACGCAGTGTGAGAGCTCTGTTATAAACACTCACTGCACTGTGGATGCAGTGTGAGAGCTCTGTTATAAACAAGACTCTTAGTGATCAAAGTTACAGAGAGCAGTCTGAGAAGCACTGTACACACTCAGTCACAGTGAAAGGTCATTATTATAAACACTACACTCTCAGTGACGCAGTGTGAGAGCTCTGTTATAAACACTCACTACACTCTCAGTGATGCAGTGTGAGAGCTCTGTTATAAACACTCACTGCACTCTCTCAGTGATGCAGTGTGAGAGCTCTGTTATAAACACTCACAGTGACAGTGTGAGAGCTCTGTTATAAACACTCACTGCACTCTCTCAGTGATGCAGTGTGAGAGCTGTTATAAACACTCAC
>CM060270.1:25734996-25744996 GCA_030684275.1 Acipenser oxyrinchus oxyrinchus
CCCCTGCACCAGATCTAGAGACACCTCCTCACCCAGACCTGCACACCCCCCTGCACCAGATCTAGAGACACCTCCTCACCCAGACCTGCACACCCCCTGCACCAGATCTAGAGACACCTCCTCACCCAGACCTGCACACCCCCCTGCACCAGATCTAGAGACACCTCCTCACCCAGACCTGCACACCCCCCCCTGCACCAGATCTAGAGACACCTCCTCACCCAGACCTGCACACCCCCCTGCACCAGATCTAGAGACACCTCCTCACCCAGACCTGCACACGTCCCTGCACCAGATCTAGAGACACCTCCTCACCCAGACCTGCACACCCACCCCTGCACCAGATCTAGAGACACCTCCTCACCCAGACCTGCACACCCCCCCTGCACCAGATCTAGAGACGCCTCCTCACCCAGGAGACCTGCTAGACACCCACTGAACCACAACCTGACTTGCTATACCATGGACCTACCTGAGACTTGCTGTACCATGCACCTACCTGAGACTTGCTGTACCATGCACCTACCTGAGACTTGCTGTACCATGCACCTACCTGAGACTTGCTGTACCATGCACCTACCTGAGACTTGCTGTACCATGCACCTACCTGAGACTTGCTGTACCATGCACCTACCTGAGACTTGCTGTACCATGCACCTACCTGAGACTTGCTGTACCATGCACCTACCTGAGACTTGCTGTACCATGGACCTTCCCGAGCTGTGTCTCTCCCTCTGCCTCTCTCTCAGGATAACGAGTGGAGGCTGGCTTGAGCCTGGATGATATGGAGCGGCTGGCGACCCGCATGCTTCACCCTGAGGCTGTGGAGTGCATGGAGCTGTCCTTCCTGGACTGAGGAATACTACTGCTGCCCTCTCCCCCTCTCTCCTCTGGCCTCTCCCCCTCTCTCCTCTGACCTCTCCCCCTCTCTCCTCTCTCTCCTCTCTCCTCTCCCCTCTGGCCTCTCCCCCTCTCTCCTCTCCCCTCTGGCCTCTCTCCTCTCTCCTCTCTCCTCTCTCCCGTCTCTCCTCTCTCCTCTCCTCTCTCTCTCTCTCTCTCCTCTGGCCTCTCCCTCTCTCCTCTGGCCTCTCCTCCTCTCCTCTCTCCTCTCTCCTCTCTCTCTCTCCTCTCTCCTCTCCTCTCTCCTCTCCTCTCTCCTCTCCTCTCTCTCCCCTCTCCCTCTCCTCTCTCCTCTCTCCTCTCTCTCTCCTCTCCCTCTGGCCTCTCCCCTCTCTCCTCTGGCCTCTCTCCTCTCTCTCTCTCCTCTCTCTCTCTCTCCTCTCTCCTCTCTCCTCTCTCCTCTCTCCTCTCTCCTCTCCTCTCTCCTCTCTCCTCTCTCCTCTCTCTCCTCTCCTCTCTCCTCTCTCTCCTCTCTCCCTCTCCCCCTCTCCCCTCTCCCCTCTTCTCCCTCTCCCTCTCTCTCCTCCCTCTCCCTCTCTCCTCCCCTCTCCCTCTCCCTCTCTGTGTGTTAAAGAATAGAAGTATGCCCCTGAGTTTAAACAGTAAAACCTGTATTATTCCTGTATTATTCCTGTATTATTCCTGACACATGGCAAATGACATTTAATAGAGAAAAGTGTAAGGTCCTGCACACAGGCAATACAAATGTGCATTATAAATATCATATTGGAGATACTGAAATTGAAGCAGGGATCTATGAAAAAGACCTAGGAGGTTATGTTGACTCAGAAATGTCTTCATCTAGACAATGTGGGAAGCTATAAAAAGGCCAACAAGATGCTTGGATATATAGTGAGAAGTGTTGAAGGAAAGTAATGTTAAAACTTTACAATGCATTAGTAAGACCTCATCTAGAATATTGTGTTCAGTTCTGGTCACCTCGTTACAAAAAGGATATTGCTGCTCTAGAAAGAGTGCAAAGAAGAGCAACCAGAATTATCCCGGGTTTAAAAGGCATGTCGTATGCAGACAGGATTTGAACCCAGTCCACTAAGGTGAACAACAGACAGGCTAAAATATTTTAATCTATTCAGTTATTATTATTATTTGTTTATTTAGCAGACAAATAAACAAAGTTTATTCAGTTTTAAACAAAGAAGACTACGCAGCGATCTGATTCAAACATTCAAAATTCTAAAAGGCATTTACAATGTCGACCCAGGGGACTTTTTTGTCCTGAAAAAAGAAACAAGGACCAGGGGTCACAAATGGAGATTAGATAAAGGGGCATTCAGAACAGAAAATAGGAGGCACTATTTTACAGAGAATTGTGAGGGTCTGGAACCAACTCCCCAGTAATGTTGTTGAAGCTGACACCCTGGGATCCTTCAAGAAGCTGCTTGATGAGATTCTGGGATCAATAAGATACTAACAACCAAACGAGCAAGATGGGCTGAATGGCCTCCTCTCGTTTGTAAACTTTCTTATGTTCTTAAGTTATGTTTTTTCCCCTCATTTTCAGAAATATTGTTTCATTTACCTTATAGAGCTACTGTATAGTACGGTTGGGTTTGATAATCCCTCCTCTCTTCAGTGGCATGTAACTCTGTGTGCGTGTGCAGTCTCTGACAAGGGAAGGGAATCTCATATACCAGGTTAGAGTGCTAGGCTGTCACAAGTAGCCAGGTGGTGCAGTGGGCTAGTTCACTATTTCTGTCTGTCTCTCCCCTTGGAGGTCTGGGTTCAAAGCCAGCTCACAGGACAAGTGAACTGAGTTTAAAACCAGACCCACAACACAGTGGTACAGCATGAATGGTGTTCTCTGATTAAGAGACTTAAAAGGATTGATAAATAAACACTACAGTTGTGTTTGAAACCTTGTGTTGTTTTGTTTCTCCACAGCTTCTATTTGTTTGAATCTGTCAGATACAATAGAAGTGACTCTTTTACTGGATATTTTCAATGCAGTAATCACCTCCATGTTGTACAAAGCATTAGGCCAGTTCAAGTCACAAATGAGCCCTGTGGTACAGCTGGCACGATGGCTCAGTTGGTTGAGCAGGGACCTCTGATTCCCAACAACGGTGGTTCAGATCCACCATAGAGTTGCTAGGTGGCGCAGTGGGGTCAGTCACTGTGCTTAAATCTTCTGTTTTCACAGCCTTGTAGTTTGAATATTTCCAATGGAGCGATCTACATTTTGTACAAATCATTAGTTAATGTACTGGAGGTCATTTGACAGCAGGATAGCGTAGCTCTCTGGCTGGCTCAGTTGGTAGAGTCCTGGATTCAAACTTCCAGGGTTGCTGGTTCAAGTCATGCATGAGGCACAAGTGTTAATCCTGCAGGTTCAATCAATCTTGTTTAATTTGCTTTTTATCAATAAGGTTTGGCTTTGAAGCCAGTTGAAGTGGTTGAGGATCACATCTAAGCCCCAGGTCCACACCACACAATGTAATAATGTGTTTCACGCAGCAGGGAGCCAGTCAGCTGGATAGCTCTGTTGGTAGAGCAGGGGACTGTGATTCCCAGGGTAGTGGGTTCAAACCCATGTCAGGGGCATGTGTTTCCTTTTCATTTTCAAACACTTTGCCCTGTTTGATAGACTTGAGATGATATAACGGGACAAGGCGTCAGAGTTCTAAGTATATAAATAATAATATAAAGAGGATGATATAAGGTCTTCTGTGCAATGCTAGACTGTCACAAGCAGACAGGTGGTGCAGTGGGCTAGTTCACTAGCATGCTGTGCTGTTCACCTTGGGGGACTGGGTTCAAATCCCGGTGAGTACCTTGTTTGTTTTCAAAGACTTTGTTAATTTCTTATATAAGGCAATGAAAAAGCAGACTCCTCCATGGAAGTGAGATGGACTGGGTTCAAATCCAGACAAGTTCTTTGCTTGTTTCAAAGAATGTGTTAATTGAGCTTATATATAGTGTGAACCAGTCCTCTCCTGTGGGAGCTGGTGGCGCAGTAGGCAATCCCAATGACCTCCTCTCCCTGAAGACGGTGGTTCGAATCCCGGTCCTGGAGGTGAGGTCCTCAGGTAAGTAATGCTGTTGGTTGTGAGTCGTGGTGGTGGTTGTAAATCTGGGTGTTGACTGTACGTAATGATGCAGGTTGTGACTAACGATGTTGGTTGTGTCTCCACAGACGGAGGAGGGCAGTGTGCCCTGAAGAGGAGGATGAAGAGGGGGCTTGGGTCCCCGGCCGTGGGGGGAGTGGAAGATGGGGGTGTTGGTACCAGGGAGGAGTTAAATGTGGAAGAAAGCAGCCCATCCTGTTTGTCAGGCTTTAAGTTTCTTGCGCTCTTTAGAGAGACAACTCTCTAAACCCAACTGGATGTATGTCTTTAGCAACAGCTCTGTACAGAGAAGTAAGCTGTGTGAGTGTCTTACCCATCCCAGGGGAAAAAAAGGAAGCAAGTACACCCTTTTACCCACTTCCTCCTCTCTGGTACCAGAACCCCCATCTTCCACTCCCCCCACAGCCGGGGGCCCAAGCCCCCTCTTCATCCTCCTCTTCAGGGCACACTGCCCTCCTCCGTCTGTGGAGACACAACCAACATCGTTAGTTACAACCTGCTTCATTACTTACAGTCAACACCCAGATTTACAACCACCACGACTCACAACCAACAGCATTACTTACCTCAGGAACTCTCCTCCAGGACCAGGATTCGAACCACCGTCTTCAGGGAGAGGAGGTCATCGGCATAGCCTACTGTGCCACCAGCTCCCACAGGAGAGTGCTGGTTCACACTATATATAAGCTCAATTAACACATTCTTTGAAACAAGCAAAACTTGCCTGGATTTGAACCCAGTCCATCTCACTTCCATGGAGGAGTCTGCTTTTTCATTGCCTTATATAAGAAATTAACAAAGTCTTTGAAAACAAACAAGGTACTCACCGGATTTGAACCCAGTCCCCAAGTTGAACAGCACAGCATGCTAGTGAACTAGCCCACTGCACCAACTGTCTGCTTGTGACAATCTAGCATTGCACAGAAGCCCTTATATCAGCCTCTTTATATTATTATTTATATACTTTAACACTGACACCTTGTCCCGTTATATCGTCACAAGTCTATCAAACAGGGCAAAGTGTTTGAAAATGAAAAAGAAACACCTGCCCCTGACATGGGTTTGAACCCGCTACCCTGGGACTCACAGTCCCCTGCTCTACCAACAGAGCTATCCAGCCAACTAGCTCTCCTGCTGCGTGAAACACATTATTACATTGTGTGGTGTGGACCTGGGGCTAAGGTGATTCTCAGCGTTTCATTTGTGATGAACTGGATTCAAAACAAACCTTATTGATAAAAGGTAAACTAAACCATGTTTTTGAAACTGTGGGATAAACAGTTGTGCCTCATGTAGGAGTTGAACCAGTAACCCTTGAAGTCAGAGTCCAGTGCTCTACCAACTGAGCCAGCCAGAGAGCTGCTTATGCCTTCTGTCAAATGACCTCCAGTACATTAACTAATGATTTGTACAAAATACAGATCATTGGAAATATCCAATAAAAGAGTCACTTCTATCGTGTCTTTGACAGATTCAAACTACAAAGCGCTGTGAAAACAGAAGATTTCAATCTGCAGCCTGGATTTGATCCCAGTCTCTCAAGGTAAAGAGCATTTAAGCACAGAGACGGACCCCACATTAACCAACTTGAAAAACACCCAGAAAAACCGGCATCTTGCACAGGGTTTGAACCACCAGCCCTGGGATTCAGGTCCCTGTGCTCTACCAACTGAGCCATTCTGCCAGCTATAGCACAGCGTTGGAAATATCCAATAAAGAGTCACTTCTATTGAATCTGACACATTCAAACAGGCGCTGTGGAGAAACAAAACAAGCACACACCACAAGGCTTCAAACACAACTCTGGTGTTTATTTACCAATCCTTTTTATCTCTCAATCACAGAACACCAGTCAGGCTGTGCCACTGTGTTGTGGGTCTGGTTTCAAACTCAGTTCACTTGTCCTGTGAGCTGGCTTTGAACCCAGACCTCCAAGAGGAGATGCAGGCAGAGCTAGTGAACTAGCCCACTGCACCACCTGGCTGCTTGTGACAGCCTAGCACTCTAACCTGGTATATGAGATTCACTTCCCTTGTCAGAGATTGCACACGCACGCAGAGTTACATGCCACTGAAGAGAGGAGGGATTATCAAACCCAACCGTATTACACAGTAGCTCTATAAGGTAAATGAAACAATATTTCTCAAAATGAGGAAACAATAAACACACAACTCGAGTGTGACGTGAATCAGCTGTCAAGAGAATCTGAGACCAATGCTCTACCAACTGAGCCAGCCAGAAAGCTGCTCAAAGCTACTCTCAAATGCTCCCCAGTATTTGAATTCTTCATGAGTGCAGCTGAGGGGTTGCAAGGATGCTGAAATAGACCAGCAGCATAGCTCCCGTCAATCAGGAAATGCATTTCACATTAACAATCAAGGGGGGCTCGAACCCACAGCCCTGAGGTGATGAGTCCGCTGCTCTAATAACTGAGCTGCCTGGCCAGCAGGTCGTGCGGTTTTTAAATATTGCATTTTCAATCCAGTGGAATAATGAGGTATTGCAGGCCAAAGAAAATACATCAATAACACATATATTACCCTTGGCATGCAATACCTCATCATTCCACTGGAGGGCGTGTTTTTTTAACTTTTTTATTTTAAACAAATCTTTTTCATGAAAATATCACTTTTTGTTTTTTGACAAAAAAAAGTAAAGAAACAAACAAAATACAACATTGAAACGCAGCAGCAAATAAACATAAAAATATAACATTGCACTAATAAACCCATAACTCGAACATTTAATAATACAAAATAATAAAATCTGTGTAAAATGAATGAAAAACAACTTAGTTATACTTGCAGCAGTAGAAGGTTATGGATTCTGAAATGTCATTACCTCCTGCTGCTGAACGTGTGCTCAAAACTCCACCCAGCGGCGGAAAGGGGTAATGCACGTCCAAAACCATACTGAGCAAACCAGAGTGCTGAGAATCACACAAAAACCAGACGTGCTCAAAGGCCCAGGCGGGGTGCCTGAATCCAAACCATACCGAGTGAACCAGCCAGAGAGCTGCTGAACACCACACTGAGCTGCACGGCACGGCTTCAATTCATATACCGAGCGAGCCAGCCAGAGAGCTGCTGAACACCACACTGAGCTGCACGGCACGGCTTCAATTCATATACCGAGCGAGCCAGCCAGAGAGCTGCCGAACACCACACTGAGCTGCATGGCACGGCTTCAATTCATATACTGAGCGAGCCAGCCAGAGAGCTGCTGAACACCACACTGAGCTGCACGGCACGGCTTCAATTCATATACCGAGCGAGCCAGCCAGAGAGCTGCTGAACACCACACTGAGCTGCACAGCACGGCTTCAATTCATATACCGAGCGAGCCAGCCAGAGAGCTGCTGAACACCACACTGAGCTGCACAGCACGGCTTCAATTCATATACCGAGCGAGCCAGCCAGAGAGCTGCCGAACACCACACTGAGCTGCACAGCATGGCTTCAATTCATATACCGAGCGAGCCAGCCAGAGAGCTGCTGAACACCACACTGAGCTGCACAGCACGGCTTCAATTCATATACCAAGCGAGCCAGCCAGAGAGCTGCTGAACACCACACTGAGCTGCACGGCACGGCTTCAATTCATATATATGGTTCACACTATATATAAAGTCAATGAACAAATTATTTGAAGCAAGAACTCACCTGGATTTGAACCCAGTCCGTCTCACTTCCATGGAGGAGTCTGCTTTTTCATTGCCTTTTATAAGAAAGTAAACAAGTCTTTGCAAACAAAGAAAGAACTCACCTGGATTTGAACCCAGTCCCCCAAAGTGAACAGCATAACATGACAGTGAACTAACCCACTGCACCACCTGCCTGCTTGTGATAATCCAGCATTGCACAGAAGACCTTCTATCACCCTCTTTATATTATTTGTATGCTTAGACCACTGACCCCTTGTCCTGTTATGTAAACACAAGTCTATCAAACAGGGTAGTGTTTGAAAATGAAAAGAAAACACATACCCCTTATGGGTTTGAACCCGCTACCCTGGGAATCACAGTCCCCTGCTCGACCAATAGAGCTATGCAGCCAACTGGATTTCCTGCTCCGTGAAACACATTATTACATTGTGTGGTGTGGATCTGGGGCTAAGGTGATTCTCAGCTTTGTTTCATTTGTGACTTGAACTGGACTCAAAGACAAACCTTATTGATAAAAGGTAAATTTAAACAACATTTTTGAAACTGTGGGATTAAGACACTTACCTCATGTATGACTTGAACTTTGGAAGTCAGAATCCAGTGCTCTACCAACTGAGCCAGTCAAAGCGCTGCTCTGTCTTGCCGTCAAATGACCTCCAGTAAACTGTACAGGACCACTCAGTGAAGCAATAGACAGGGTCACAGGCCACAGGACCGCTCAGTGAAGCAATAGACAGGGTCACAGGACCGCTCAGTGAAGCAATAGACAGGGTTACAGGTGACAGGACCGCTCAGTGAAGCAATAGACAGGGTCACAGGACGCTCAGTGAAGCAATAGACAGGGTTACAGGTCACAGGAACGGTCAGTGAAGCAATAGACAGGGTCACAGGTCACAGGACCGCTCAGTGAAGCAATAGACAGGGTCACAGGTCACAGGACCGCTCAGTGAAGCAATAGACAGGGTCACAGGTCACAGGACCGGTTAGTGAAGCAATAGACAGGGTCACAGGTCACAGGACCGCTCAGTGAAGCAATAGACAGGGTCACAGGTCATAGGACCGCTCAGTGAAGCAATAGACAAGGTCACAGGTCACAGGACCGGTCAGTGAAGCAATAGACAGGGTCACAGGTCACAGGACCGCTCAGTGAAGCAATAGACAGGGTCACAGGTCACAGGACCGCTCAGTGAAGCAATAGACACGGTCACAGGTCACAGGACCGCTCAGTGAAGCAATAGACAGGGTCACAGGTCACAGGACCGGTCAGTGAAGCAATAGACAGGGTCACAGGTCACAGGACCGCTCAGTGAAGCAATAGACAGGGTCACAGGTCACAAGACCGCTCAGTGAAGCAATAGACAGGGTCACAGGACCTCTCAGTGAAGCAATAGACAGGGTCACAGGACGCTCAGTGAAGCAATAGACAGGGTCACAGGTCACAGGACCGGTTAGTGAAGCAATAGACAGGGTCACAGGTCACAGGACCGCTCAGTGAAGCAATAGACAGGGTCACAGGATGCTCAGTGAAGCAATAGACAAGGTCACAGGTCACAGGACCGGTCAGTGAAGCAATAGACAGGGTCACAGGTCACAGGACCGCTCAGTGAAGCAATAGACAGGGTCACAGGTCACAGGACCGCTCAGTGAAGCAATAGACAGGGTCACAGGACGCTCAGTGAAGCAATAGACAGGGTCACAGGTCACAGGACCGCTCAGTGAAGCAATAGACACGGTCACAGGTCACAGGACCGCTCAGTGAAGCAATAGACAAGGTCACAGGTCACAGGACCTGTCAGTGAAGCAATAGACAGGGTCACAGGTCACAGGACCGCTCAGTGAAGCAATAGACAGGGTCACAGGTCACAAGACCGCTCAGTGAAACAATAGACAGGGTCACAGGACTGGTCAGTGAAGCAATAGACAGGGTCACAGGACGCTCAGTGAAGCAATAGACAGGGTCAGAGGTCACAGGACCGCTCAGTGAAGCAATAGACAGGGTCACAGGCCACAGGACCGCTCAGTGAAGCAATAGACAGGGTCACAGGATGCTCAGTGAAGCAATAGACAGGGTCACAGGTCACAAGACCGCTCAGTGAAGCAATAGACTGGGTCACAGGACTGGTCAGTGAAGCAATAGACAGGGTCACAGGTCACAGGACCGCTTAGTGAAGTAATAGACAGGGTCACAGGTCTGGAAAGACTGAGGGAGGGAATGAGGCGGTGGGACAATCATTTTCAAACAGAAAGAAGCAGAGACAGACACAGGTGTACAATTTGTCATTTTAATTTCCAAACTTGGCGATATTTTAGTTTCATCCATTTCCTTTAAATGTATTATTTCATAAACTGG